>OMKZ01015198.1:14390-26914 GCA_900302535.1 Neoniphon sammara | reverse complement strand
GAGAGAGAGAGAGAGAGAGAGAGAGAGAGAGAGAGACTGGGGTGGGGGGGTCTCAACCCCAAAATATACACGAAATAATAAACTTCTCAACTGAGTTAGCAGCTGCTCTGTATCACATTCTTATTTGCGTGTGGAAGATGCAGAACAAAGTTGTGTTGGAATTTGACTTGTACTAATTTTACAAACCTGCTTTTCAAGTCCGTCCACTCCGCATTTAACTCTAACCCCGCCAATTCCACTCCACTCCTCATTATCTCTTCTTATTATTTCCTAGTTGAATTCTCCAAGTCTTATTTTTCCGACAATAGTAAAAAAAACTACTGTCAAGTCATTCAAACTAAGTAATAAATCCGTGTTTTGCCTTTCAAATGATAGTCCTTGTGGACGAATGTCTTGCAATTGTTTTTTTTTTTTTTTTTTGCAAATCAAATGACCAAAGTGATAATATGGGATGTGTTTAAGGAAGAATGTCTTATGCGTAAAAATATATATATTTTTTTGCTACAGTATATGTTGACAGGGCGCACGTCACAATTCAACATTGTTTTGAAGTCAAATCTGAAACTTCCGGTTATTCCTGTTTACTCTGCCTGACTTGACGTAGCTGAGGTTGATTGCGCCACTCGTACAGCTCGAGCTGTGACAGTCAGCCAGGCCAGCACAGCAAAGCCAACGCATCTCGAGTAGAAGAAGGGGCTGGCTAACAAGCTAACCGTGTTAACAGTTACAGTTAGCACCCGTTATCCCGTAGAAGAGCACTTATTTGCTTCAAGAAAACAAAACTGTGAAGTTTTGTAAAATGAAGAGGCGGATAGATTTGAGTTTTGTACCGGTTTACATGTTATTTGCATTCTATTCGTGTTCGGCGTTCTATCTTCCGGGTTTAGCCCCAGTGAGTTTTTGTGAAGAGGGCAAAGGAGGAGATGATTGCCAGGTATGATTCAAAAAGCTCACGTTTGGTGTATTATGTTAAGGATTTCAGCGCAACATCATCATTGAATTGTCACATTTATAGTGTGTTTTGTCATTCTGCTCAGTCTTGCTAGCTAGACAGCCTTTTCCTTAGGCCCCGACTAATGCCCGGAGCACCAGCACTGTTTTCTTGATTCATAACGAAGGCTTCATTTTTTACGCACTTACTGTACGTGTCAAGAATGTATGCTTTACATGACTATTCTTGTACCAGCCCAACATGAAATAGCTCATGCACGCAATGGCATAAACGATGTATGATGACATATGTGACAGTACCACGACTGACCACTGTTGTGTTGCTTGGCTAAGTCTAGGCAGCCAGTTACAGGAAGTAGACTAAACCGTGGGAATTCACCATATTATTTGTCTATTGGGGAGACATTACATTTTTCCATAACATTATTTTTGCAAATTTCAGGATATATTACAATTTAAACTTTGTGTCTGCGTAGTTCATTAACCCTTTAATGCTGTTAGGTTTATGTAAGGCCCAAATACCTCAGTTCACTTGGTATCCTTAGCTTACAAATCAGGAAACTAAGTCAACTACAGGAAACTATTATTCTACTTGTTTTCTTTTTATTTATTTACATATTTTTTCATTTGTGTTTCACCAGGCACACACTGACAGATTGTTGTTGCTATTTTACAGACGAGCATCCAGCTGTTTGTAAATCGCTTGGACTCAGTGGAATCAGTCCTGCCTTATGAGTATGATGTGTAAGTAACATTCATTTTTTTATGCCTTCTGTGTAACCTGTTTGAATTCCTTTGGTACATCTTAATATCAATGTCTCAGACCACTCACACTGTGGATTTGTTTCAGGTTTGACTTTTGCAAAGATGCTGAAGAAAAGAGGCCTTCTGAGAACCTTGGACAGGTGCTGTTTGGTGAAAGAATTGAGACATCGCCGTACAAGGTGAGTGTTATCACAGTTTCTAGGCCTACATTGTGCTTAATTTGTTCACTTTGAATTTGTACATTTTCTTGCAATGATGGCACGTTGAATCCTTCTGACCTTTACCTTGATGTTCTGCAGTCGGTTAATAAGTAGCTGCACACTCATTTAAATTCCATCATTTAATGTCTAAATGAAAAATAAGAACTCACTGACATACTGTAACACAGTGATTGCATAAGACAAGCTAGAGTCATTAAATGATGGATTTTAAATGAGTGTGCAGCGACTTGTTTCTGTTATATGAGGACATTATTATAGCTAGCACTTATATTCAATGGTGTGCATTTACTTTTGCATCATACTGTGCCCTGTTAATGCCACATGGCAGTGACTTTATTTTCTGCCTTTTAGTTCAACTTCAAAGAAGAAGTGAAATGCAAGGCAGTATGCACAAAGTCTTACAAAAAAGGTGATGCGGACAGTGCAGCCAAACTGGATTTTCTCAAGAAAGGAATGCAGCTTAACTACCAACACCACTGGTGAGACAACAGCTGTAATACAACACATACAGTACTACCACAGATAGTCTATATAGGGAGATATTCCACCTACAAGAATATCTGAGGGCAACACAGAGTGCTAAACTGGGCCAAGCAGAGTAAAATGAACAGCAGTTTTTATTTACTATACATTAGTAAAAATAACCAGACAGACAGAAAGAAGATACATATTATTATGTGCTTAGATGAATGAAATGTGGAACATTTAGGTAAAAATCTTTTTTCCCCTCTGGTTATGCAGCCAGTTAGTACCACATAACCTCAATGTTAGTGGAAATCCTTTGAAAGTTTTGTAATTTTACAGCTATAGATTTCACATCATCTTATAGTTATGTCTTCATAATAAATATTGGGCAGTGTAGCAATGACAGTAATAGTCCAGTTGCTCATAAATATTTGGAATCAAATGTAGTGATCATTTTATAGCAATCACCCCAATAGACCACCAAAAAAATCTGTTTGGCAGATACTCCACGCTGCCCCTGATGGCCAATGCATTGCAATCATTTTTTCTGTCTCATAGCAGTCAATAGCCGATGTCCAGCTTTCTCTCTCTATAGGCTTTGGTACTACCTCTCAGTTGTGACTTGTTCCTTTATAGTTGTGGCGTATATTAACAATAAATAAATGGCAACGAAAACAAAACTCTGTGGTATGCATACACGTGATCACACCCTATTTAAAGAGCAGTTTGTTGATTTTAACCAACTGTCATTTCAGGATCATTGACAACATGCCAGTGACGTGGTGCTATGATGTCGAAGACGGCCAGAAATACTGCAACCCCGGCTTCCCTGTTGGCTGCCTGGTCACTTCAGATGGCAGATCTAAAGATGCTTGTGTAATTAATGTGAGTCACATTTTCTGTACTGTACATGAACTTGTACATACACAGGCCTATTAAATTTCAGCTAATTAGTTATGAGGCAGCCTCATGGCTTGTTTAATGCAAGGCAGTGGTTCTCAACTAATGTCATCCAGGATCCTGGAAATGTCCTGGGGATACAGAGAAAACTAGTACACCCCCCTCTTTTTTTTCTTCGCATTTGCTAAATAGCACAATGAGAGTGTGTCTTCAGCTGTAAATTTTGTGATCCACTGTTAAATACCTAAATATTTGTCTGACTTTCATCTGAGGGTGTCTAGAAGATTGAAGTGAAGTCATTAATCTTAATAATTAGATAATGTTTGATATTAATATAGTTATATTTGTTATTTGACAGTTGCATATTCAATTTCATTAAATCCAACACAAACTGGAATAGTGACTTTAACAATAATGATGGGGTAAATCCATTCAAATAAAGCATAGTAATCACATAAGTTAGAAATCAAACTGAGAGGCATATTTTGAAATAGGTTAGGGTTGAATTGAATTATTGTAGTGTGAGGAAGATAGTCTATCATACAAATCATTATGTCTCACTCACTGTATCTTGATGAATCTTAAATTGAGAAATGAGAATTTTTTTTTTCCAGTCCGAGTTCAATAAGAAGAACACATTCTACATCTTCAACCATGTGGACATTAAGATCACTTACCATAGTGGAGCATTAGAGGGATGGAGAGGTGCTCGGCTGGTGGCTGCCACTCTGGAGCCTAAGAGGTAAAAAATGGCTGGCAGATATTATTTGATTACACTTTGCTTCCCATCTAATCTGCCTCAGTATGTTGCAGTTGAATGACAACTGACCATCCAAATCCAGCACTAGGTTCGCTAATAGTCAAAATATGCGGACTCGTAAACAACTAAACTACTGCAATATAGCAATAAAAAGTCTGCTATTCTCTATATAAGACCAGTTAATAGTAATTTTACTTAAGTGTAGACTAGATGAATTTGTTTAGACTAGTCTGAAATATGTACTTCCATTTTTAATAAGGGGTGTGTGTGTTTTGTGTTTAACAGTATCAAGCATACAGATGCGAAGAGCCCAAATTGTGATGCGGGTCCACCAATGGAGATCCCTGGGGAGTTTGACAGTGATGTGTCGATAATTTACACCTACTCAGTCTCTTTTGAGGTAGGCCTCCAAACTATGTGAAAATTTTCATTACATAGTCATAGTTAGCACAGATTTTATGTAACCTTGAAATTGAGATCCATTGAACCTCTACAGTGTGCAGTTTTCACAGTATTTGATCTCTTCTCTTCCCAGGAAAACAACTCCATCAAGTGGGCTTCTAGGTGGGACTATATTTTGGTCTCCATGCCACACACCAACATCCAGTGGTTTAGGTATGAGGAGATTCTTCACACAGTCCATCATGGAGACATTTGAGAATTCTTTAAAGCTCTCTGGTTCTTGGTAAATGTTGGGTTATAATACAGCATCTTGTGTGTTTGTCCAGCATCATGAACTCCTTGGTCATTGTCCTCTTCCTGTCTGGCATGGTGGCCATGATCATGCTGAGAACCCTGCACAAGGACATCGCCAGATACAACCAAGTGGACCAGGTAAAGACAGACATATTGTTGAGCTGTGCCTCAACCACTCTTCATTCCAGGTGCATAATTAGCACTAGCACACAAGCAAAGATGTGTAGAAGAGGCAACTTAAATTAATTAGACTCAGAATTTAACAGCAGTTACAATTTGAATAATTATTTCTTGGTTCTTTTTTTTTACTTCACTATGTTGCAGCCATGCAAATGAACTATTCAAAGTAGTCAGCTTTTCAGGAACTAAACACTAACAGAACTAATAGCCTTGTTTTTAGCTTGAGGACTATGTATTTGTGAGATTATCCAGTTGGTTTCAAGAGGTTTCATAAATCAAAGAGTTGTAGAATTCTCAGCCCACAGAAGAGCATGCAATCGTTCAGTTACAATTTAAACGAGAAATTTGGGTTACAAGTGCCTCTCACAACAGTAACAGAAGATACAGGTATGAACAGATCCACAGCAAAGTTTCTAGAGCAGCAGCTAACAATTATTTTCATGATCAATTAATCTGTCAATTATTTTCTCGATTAATCAATCAGTTGTTTACTCCTTAAAATGTCAGAAAATGGTGAAAAATGTTTATCACAATTTCCCACAGCCCAAGGTGATGTCCTCAAATGTCTTGTTTTGTTCCAACTAACAGTCTGCAACCCAAATATATTTAGTTTACTGTCATAGAGGACTAAAGAAACCAGAAAATATTCACACTTGAGAAGCTGGAATCAGAGAAACTGGAAATTTTCTTCTTAAAAACAACTCAAAAGGATTAATCAATTAACAAAATACTTGGCGATTAATTTAATAGTTGGCAATTAATCAATTATTTGACTAATTGTTGCAGCTCTAAAAGTTTCTTTAGCAACCATTTTGAATACCCAGAACTCTAAATATTCTGTGACATTTCACAGGCAGACTTGATTAAGGTTTCATCGACCCCAGGAAAAAACTCCCTCTATGTAAGCTTATTTAAGGCCCTTTTGTACAAACTTTTGTCTGCTACTTAAATCAGGTGTTAAGGTGTTTGGGTGGCTGATTTTGCAAAGGGTCACAGTGAAACTGATGGTAAAATATGGTGTGTTTAATTTTTTTGTGCAAGTGTCAACATGGAATCAAAATCATCAAATATTTATGAACGGGCTGAACTGTTATTCACACCATATTTTACAACCCTTGGTAAACATGTGTTCTCAATTCCACCTTATTTAGCAGGTGTCAGATTGTGATGTATTACTCACTGCTTGGTGGTTGGCTTACCTATTACTCAGTCCTTGTAAGCAAAATGTCAAGTGATTCCCTGGTTGTGATTGGTGGTGTGTCACTTTTCTTCGCCCCTCCCAGGAGGATGCCCAGGAGGAGTCGGGGTGGAAACAGGTACACGGAGATGTGTTCCGCCCGCCGAGGAAGGGCATGTTGCTGTCTGTCTTCTTGGGACAGGGCACCCAGATCTTCATCATGACCTTCATCACGCTCTGTAAGGACTCCTTTACATATTTGTGTGCAGTAGTTAAACCCACACACTGTATTATAAAATGGAATTGTTATGGGTTGCTGTGGCAACAGTTATATCACTTTCATTCCCTGATATGCTAAAATTCTGTCCAACTGCTGCTACCAAAAATTACTGACATAAAATTTCACTTCTATCAGGAAGATTAAAAGTAAACTTTTGAGAATAAATGAAAAATGTGTTCAAGTAGAACAAATAGTGGGACATGCAAAATGTGGTTGTTTGCCTCATGCATTTTGATTTGCTTATTTTTTTAATCTGATTTTATCATGAAGGTGGGTGATTAAACTTAAGCAGCAGGTGCCATAGTCAAGCCTAAAATTTGATTGGTTGGTTTTGCTTTTAAGTTAAGCTAGAGGCAAACTACCCTGCTAAGGAGAGAGTTAACCATGGAGGATATGCTGATATAGTTTCTGAGCTGGCTTAGGCTTGATTTTGTGTTGTGGAACCAAAATACAAATGATTTCAAGCTCGGCCCAGCTGGTTATCTCCCAAGCCTGATTTCCTATAATGCCCTCCAGCTCAGTTTTATTGTGTTGTCATGGTAACAGACATCCCTAAAGCCAACGAGGCTGCAGTATGCTAAAGTCATAGAGGTTAGAAAGGTTATAAAAATTCAAAATAAGGTTTAGATGAGCCAGACATAGCTGTAGGAACCTCTAAATATTAAACTATACTATCAACCAAGACAACATTTACAACCATGCACATTTTCAAACCCATTTGAAATCGCTTTAAAAATCTGAAGGTTATGGACAGTAATGCTGCCACAAATTGTTATTTGTATTTCAGTACACAATTTGCAGTAATGCTGCATGAATGAGTGCGCTAATGACCGTTTGTCTTGCGCTGTAGTCCTGGCCTGCCTGGGTTTCCTGTCCCCAGCCAACAGAGGTGCTCTCATGACATGTGCTGTGGTCCTCTGGGTGCTGCTGGGCACCCCTGCTGGCTATGTATCTGCGCGCCTGTACAAAAGTAAGTTCCAGCTGAAAACCTTACAGGACAGTTCATTACAGCATTTACATCCAGTACAGACAGCGTCACAGTCAGTGTGTCCTGTCTTCACGTAGTATTCTCACCCATCCTCCTCTTTCTGTCCTCAGCTTTCGGAGGTGAAAAGTGGAAGACAAATGTCCTCTTGACAGCACTCCTCTGTCCTGGGTAGGTCAGCTTTCCACAAATGCTTAGATTTCACTCACTGGTCATATTGTAGTTCTTAATTTCAGCCCTGGAACGCTGGGTTGACAAACACACAATATGTCTGGCCCTTCTTTTGCCTCTCACACTTCTTTTCCTTTCTCTCTCTGTATCATATTTCCCTCTTTTATTGTCCTCCCTGCTTTTCTTCCCCTTAGGATTGTGTTTG
Organism: Neoniphon sammara; assembly: GCA_900302535.1. NCBI lineage: Eukaryota > Metazoa > Chordata > Actinopteri > Holocentriformes > Holocentridae > Neoniphon > Neoniphon sammara. Next base: position 19,158 of record OMKZ01015198.1, on the reverse strand, counting down.
CAGACTTCTTCCTGATGAACCTGATCCTTTGGGTGGAAGGTTCCTCAGCAGCAATCCCCTTTGGCACTCTAGTGGCCATTTTGGCCCTGTGGTTTGGAATCTCTGTGCCCCTCACCCTCATCGGTGCCTACTTTGGATTCAAGAAACCTGTGAGTTTGACCTCTACTGGGTTGTGATTTTATCTATCTTTTCGATATGAGCTTAATTACGGAGATAGCATGCACACAAACTAGACTATATGATGCGTGTTACTGATTGTTGCATCTTTCTTTGTACTGTGTGCTTTGCAGGCAATAGAGCAACCAGTCCGAACCAACCAGATTCCCCGCCAGATTCCAGAACAGTCTTTCTTTACAAAGCCCATCCCTGGAATAATCATGGGTGGCATCCTGCCCTTTGGCTGCATCTTCATTCAGCTTTTCTTTATTCTCAACAGCATTTGGTGAGAAGACAGTAATGTTGTCTTTCTTTATTGATAGGAAATTCCTGTTTTACAAGTTAGGTTCCCAGTCTATTATTTGCACTAATAGTAGCTGGCAGCTTGATCTGAACAATGTGTTACTTGTTGTTTTTCAGGTCTCACCAGATGTACTATATGTTTGGGTTCCTGTTTCTGGTTTTCATCATTCTGCTCATCACCTGCTCTGAGGCCACAATCCTGCTCTGCTATTTCCATCTCTGCGCTGAGGTAACAGAGTGATCTGTATGTAATGAAGTATGAAAAAATATAAAAACATATTATTATTATTATTATTAAAATGTAATAATACTACAGGACTGTAGAATATGGTCACATGGGGTTTTATTTTATTTCTAAGCGTCACACAGTAAATCTTTTTGGAAAGAGTAAAATTATTGTTTGAACACTGATAATGCTCTGTCTCTGGATTTTACATCTGGTTGAGGGTTCAGCTGCCATGTTCTCATGGCTGAATCCTAACATTTGTTGTCTTTTGTAATGTTTCCAGGACTATCACTGGTGGTGGCGTTCCTTCCTGACCAGCGGCTTCACAGCGGTTTATTTGTTCATCTATGCTGTACATTACTTCTTCTCCAAGCTGCAGATCATTGGAGCAGCTAGCACCATTCTCTACTTTGGTTACACCATGATTATGGTCCTCATTTTCTTCCTCTTCACAGGTGAGTCCGTGAGTTAACTGACACATGAGCCAGTTTGGCCATTTGAGTGCTGCCAAAGGAGAAATGACACGTTGCAGTAATTCATTTGTCTTATAGTAATACATATTAGTCTCTTTCTGTAAGACAGTAAGCTCTGTTAGTGTAAAATCACACAAAGTTTCATGTGTAGACATAGATATTCTTCAAACAGATGGGCTTGGCACCACTAAAGCTATAATAGCAGATGAATGCCAGAAATACTTGAAAGGATCGGAGGCAAGAAGGTGTGTGAGGTGTGTGGCTCTGGGTGGCTCTGTTTGCTCAGTTTTGAAACAACCAGTATGTCCATGTCACTTTACAGTAAGATTCAGGATCCCTATCCTGTTCCTAGGAAATCAGATCTGTAGGCAGCCTACAATATTGCATAACATTTGTTTGCTTGTTCTTTTGTTGAAGCCAAGTCCTGGTCTTATTGCTTTACTGGCAGAGAAGAAGCACTGTGTCAAATGAAGTTAAAGAGCATTTATTTGCAAGGGTCCCATTTAAACTGTCATCTTTCAGAGTCTGTTTGAAGTGTAAAGAAAGTCAGAGAGAAGACTCTGGAAAATTAGACCAGAATGTTCAAAGTCCCTCTTGGTCAGATCCAGTTTTGCAGACTTATTTGGGTCAATTTGATTGTCTATGGTTTGACAAGCATCAGCCTAGTTTTATCAGTGTTAGTGTTAGTTTTTTTCTCCTTTTATAGCTGTAGATCAAAAGACACAAGCACCATATTCATTCGTTGCCATGGATTATAATAAGCTTATATGCACTCAGGATTCCTGACCATAGCTGTTTTGGCAATTTGTCAGCAATTTGACACCTGAAATCTTGCTATATGACTAAGGCTGTCTTTGATAGCACACCAGTGCTGTGAGTAGCACATCCTCTGTGCACATCTTCTGTCTTGTCTCCATGCTTAACAGCCCTATCTGTCCCTGTCCAGCTCTCTAGTGCACCCACACAGATCTGACTAGTCATGTGTAAGGAAAGCGGATAATGTACAGGACCTGATAGCAGGCGAACAAGAGCCAAGCTTCAACATCGCCCAGAAACGTGGAGCACCATGTTGTCAGATGATGGCGTACTTGCTGGTGTTTTACTGTCATAAGGCCAGATAAAGTTAGCCTGTAGCCCCAGCTTGTCACCGCTGCACTGTCAGACACTATCTTAAGACAGGGCCATAAGTACCAGTGGAAAGAGATGTCAGAAGATCATCTCTAAGAAATAAATCCAAGGATTCAAGGAAAAGATTTTCAGTTTCCCAGTCTTGATCTAAATAATCCTAATCTCTCCCATTTCCCCTTTTATTAAAAAAAATCTTTATTTGCTTGTCTTTGCTTTTCACCTCATCCCAACTTTGATCAGAACTTAATTCTGGAGTGGGCTGCGTGGTTCCCATTGAGCAGTCAGATAGGACTATCACACTCAGATGAATTCATCCAGGATTTTGACCAATCTGGCTTCTCCCCAGAGAGGAGATCAGGCAAATATTCTCTCTAGATTTTCACCCTGACAAAATGAAGCGCCGGTGCTTTTGCAATCTTGTGGATTCAGATTGCTGTCTCCTTCCCCCCTCTCAGAAGGACTTTATCAGGCTTTTAGCACATGGAAATTGGTTGTGCTGCGACAGAAAGCTGGCTGTAACATGTGAAGGCGGGGCTCCTGTGCTCCTGAACATCATGCTCTTTCGTTAGTTTTGTCTTTTTATTCGTTTATTTCTGGTCCCAACTTCTCTGAGCGGAGCTGCATGAGGCCTGCATGTGCAAATGTCCTGGAGTGATGAAACAGACAAATGTTCAAAATCAAATCTGACGTACCTTGGTGTTGTGAATTTGTCAGTACGGTTGCCCAGTCCAGAGTTAAGTATTGCCTGTTGTTTTATCTTTCATCAAGCCAGTCCGCTAACACGACTCTGTCCTCTCTTCTCCTTTCTCCTCAGGTACCATCGGCTTCTTTGCCTGCTTCTGGTTTGTAAATAAGATCTACAGTGTGGTCAAGGTGGATTAGAGGACTGAGGGGAAACACTTGACTCCTTGCTCTCCCAGTAACGGCTTTCTTAGTGCTGGTTTTGAGAGGAAATGGTCTGAGTGGACCTGGACTGAAATCATCACTTATCTGAGAAAAGCCCCGAAGAGCAAAGCCCGTCCTCTTTTGTGCTTTAAACCTATGTTGCAGTTGTTTTAATTATTTTATGTTCACTGTTGACCAGTAAATAGTTTTGAGTGGCACCTTGAACATCAGGGTGAATTCCAGTGATCTGGCTGTCGTAGTGAGCAACTTGTTCTGGTGGGTATGACAAGAAAAGCTGAAATAATTTTGTTTTTCTTTTTCTAATGAAAATAAAAAAAATCTTTATTTTCCTTTTATATATTCCCTTATGACTAAATGTCATAATTTGTTTTTTATTTTCATTTTTTTCACCACCTCTGCTGCAGTGATGACATATATGTGTGTGTACGTGTGTCTGTATATATAGAGGGAGAGATACTTAAAGAATGTTACCATTCTGGCGCTGTCCTTAAAAACATGATCTTTTTGTTTTTGTTTTTTATCTGTTGAAAGTAAAGACAGGTCTACAAATTGTTAACTGTCAGCAAGCCTATATTGTAGTTCAGAAATTATATAAAACACTGATATTGCTATAATACATGTCAGTCCTCTCATGTAATAGTTGCATTTCAGTTTGCATAAAATCAAACAGTAAACTGGGTTATGAAGCACATCTGTATCGTAGAGGTTTAGGCTACAACTATGTCATACAGGTAAGCTGATGTGTTATGCCCGGTTTGCTTGGCCACCAAGCAAATTCTCACTAAGTTAATCAAAATGGAGACCATGAATTTGCTGATGAAGTACATACACAGATGCACACTTTTAGATGTTAGTAAGTGGTTTACTTATCTGTAATTACATAAAACACTGCTGACTTTTGCTTCTAGCAGTGTGGAGTCATCACCCAAGGTGATAACATTTTTACAAATAAATGCAATTAATTAATTGGAAATGGAGGCCTCTATGTTTCTTTGAGCTATTTACTGAATTTATGAACCTTGTGCGCTTTTGACATTGGCATTCTTAAGTTTGTGTATGTGATCATAAGACCATGACTTTCAGTGTTCACCTGATGACTCCAACCTATCACTTGTGTTTACTGACTCACTCCTGCACTCTGAACTCAAAATAATTTGTTTATCTCTACAATGCTGCCTACTCTAACAGTGATTATTAAAACAAAAAAAAAAACAACTATATGAGCAGACGCAAGCCCTGATGAGACAGTGTCATCAGTAATTTGAAGTTAAACAAGTTGTAAGTGTCCTCTAAGACTAAATGACTTGATGCAGACTTAGAATAGGCAGGTGAGAGCAAAACACTAGTTTTAGAGTTTTTCTGTTATCAGCCCTACCCATCCTTTGTACATTTACTTTATACACTAAAAGAGGAGTTTCTGAAAAATTTATCTACAAAAGTGTAAGACATAAGACTACATTTCACCAGCCATCAAAACCACCCAGATAATTCTGCAGTACTGAGCCATTTTGAACCGATCTCTGATGCTCCTGGAACGAGCTATCCCTCTAACAGGCCGTCCACCTGGCTTTCTGAT
>OMKZ01015196.1:0-13937 GCA_900302535.1 Neoniphon sammara | reverse complement strand
ACACACACACACACACACACACACACACACACACACACACACAGTCGACAGCTACCCATTCACATCTTCATATAGCACTGTGCTGCACAGGTGACATTAGCCTGGCATTTCTGCACTACGCTAAGCAGCCTGCCTTTTGCTGAGCCATTACATCAGTGCCAAGATATTGTTATGGGGGCTGTCTGCTCTGCCAACCCACTATCACACAGATGGTAATGGACAAGGACTCCCAGCGGCTCCCTCTGACATCCGATACTCATGTCAACATGTCTCACTCTTATTACCGTGCGGTGGCAAACCGCTCAACCCCATCCACGCCTGCCAAATCTCACACTCAGTCTAGTTTAGAACTCTCATGGAGCTCATATCTATCAACACAAACACAAACACACACTTGTGCACGTACACACACAAATGTGGAATACAAACTGGATTGATTGTCATCCAAGCCATTGTGTGGCCATTTAGTCATGCCTCTCCAACCACAGTCAAAATTCAGTGAAACAGACTTCGACTGCGCCACATGATGTCTCAATATGGATTTCACAGAGATGGAAGACACAGATGATTCAGAGTTGATCTGCACTGACTGGAGCGCAAAATCCTGTATTCATTTTTATCCCGAAATTGGGATGATTGCGCAAAAGTTCAGTTTGCGGTTAAATCTGAGAATAAGATATAACTATTTGAAAAATGCCAGATTTTCACTCCTAAATAGACCTGTACACTGCCTATTTGTTGCCCCTCAGAGGGTGATATATCTGCTCCTGCAAAGCGATTTCAGTTTCCGCTATTGCACAAGCTGGTCACTGGGGACTATCTCAAAAGCTACTTTTCCAGAGGTAACCGTTTCAATAGGCCTTGCTGAGGTCCTGACACCAGTAAAATAGATCTAAGCCTCTTTCTGCAAAGGCCCTTAAGTGCCTTCCTTTGGTTTCTATTCAAACGCAATGATTAGTTACAGACCTACTGGACGGAAAAAAGATATAGGTAGCACCAAAGAAAAATAAATACCTTTTCTACAGAGGGAAAAGGAGGGCCAATAATTTAGAGTTTTAGAAAACAAACACTGTAGTTAAGGCCATGGTATGATGTGCATGTCCTACTGCCAACCAGCCTTTCTCTATTAGCTGCACCATTAGAGCCAAAACAGCATTAGAGTGGAATCATGCTTTTGCCGACTTCATTTGTCAAAGGGATAATTATGTCGAAAGTGAAGATGGATATTGAAAAAGGAAAGAAATGTTCAGACATTCTTGATAGACATCAACAGAATACCAGCAGTTGCCATTGACCAAATGTTTCCATGATATCAGAGTGTGTGAGTATTTATGTGTGTGTATACGTGTGTAAATGAGTGTACATAAGAGTGAATGTTCCGCACTTAGCCTCCTAGTTGTTCCACATCAATCTCATTCTAATGAAAGGCGCCTCGCTCTTGTCAAACCGTGGTTCCAGCTATTTTTTTCTTTTAATTTGATTTGGGGATGGTAAATTTTACTTTGCCCTTGGATGGTGTAGATAAAAATTCCAGCTCAGCATAATTCAGCTCTATTGTGATGATTCATAGATTAAATAACATGGAGCAGTCTAGGCAGTTTAGGCAGTTTAGGCAGTTTAAACGTCTCGGGGAGGAGTGAGAGGCGCAGCATTGATAACAAGGTGAGGCCTCCTTGCCATCATGGATGATCAATGGGGGCTTTACTGAGGCATGCCAACCGCTGATTACCCCATGTATCACCATGTCCCATTGCCTCAAACTAATAAACAAAAAGCAGAAATAAGGACCTGAAGTAGTACTTTGTGGGATAAAATCTCAGGTAGTGATAGAGAAGCATAGTGGCAGGAGGGCCAGGATGGTTGATGTGTGTTGATGATGAAAGGAAAAAGACGAAGAGAGACGGGGCCTTATCAGAGAGAGGCTAGTTTTTTTGTTTTTTTTTTCCCTCTGGTGTGTGTGTGTGTGTGTGTGTGTGTGTGTCCGTGACCTTTCTCACCCTTGCTCCACCAGTAGAAATATTACCCCTCCCTCCCTTCAGAGGTCCCACCTGAAGGTCAACCACTTAACCCGGTGTTAACCTCTGAAATTACTGGAGCAATATATAGACATGGCCAAATCTGTGTGGTTTCTGCTTGTGTGAGTGTGTGCGTGCGTGGGCGGGTGAGTGTGTGGGTCTATGTGTAAGTGTGTGTTTCAGTATGTGTGTGTATCTGCGTGTTATAGAGACAGGAAGACAAAAACTCCGATGCTGGCAACACAAAAAGGAAAACATGCATCTCATTTTAATTGACCTAGATAGTCCCAGCTGTGTGGTGCACCTGGAATATCAAGACAGCCAATACTGTAACCCGCTAACCCTCACCTGCGTCATCGTCCTGGCCTATCGGCAGACAATCTTATCGCCGAGAAGAAGAGGAGCAGGGCAGTGCTGGCCTCCACTCACCAGTTCTCTCCTCTCGCAGCTGCTTCTATGTGTCCGACAGTCGGAGAGCATCTGATAGCAGTTTCATAATATTGGAGGAGCCTAGGCTGGATATTCCAGAGATGATGAGATCAGATTTATCAAAGTGTCAGTTTCTGTTATATCTCGAACTGATATCAGGAACTAGCACCTCATTCCATGCACCTTTACTTAAGCTGGAAACCATGTGCACCAAAAGAAAAATCCAGCAAGATTGTCTTAGCTTTTAAGGTCACTGTGAATGCTTGAGAGTTCGACTTTGCGTTAAGGAGGTGAGTGATGGCTGTGTATAATGATAAGACAGCTTCCAAGATAAGCAGAGAAATTCAACCCGAAAGGCTGATTATGAAGGCAATCAAAGGAAAAGGGTAGATTGAAATGTGAGCTCAGGAGGTACGGAGACGTGTACTTTGATACTGATGATGGGCGGAAGGCACTGTCGCCTTGTGAAGTGTTTTTCAGGAAGGGCTTTTAGGGGGACAATTTCACCCAAACCACGCCCTGCTGGCTCCAAGTTGCAATTAGATCTTGAATAAACGGCACATCTTTGATATTGGAGCAGAGCATTTGATGGGAGGGGTTGTCTTTGATATGTCAGGTAGATGAGTAACCAGCCTTGGAGTCTCTACCTGAGTCCGGGCATTGCTGCCCTCTCATTAATCCAAAGACACACCGTCTGCCCTCATTCATTTCTGTTCACGCTGCCTCTGACTGACAGTTGCGTGTAGGCTCGTGTGTTTGTATTTAGAGGGCACTCACCGATCAAAGCGGTAAATGAAGGCTTAATGAGAGGGATCTGAGATCAATAGAATAAAATATAGAGCGAGAGGGAGAGTAAGAAAGAGAAAGGGCTGGAGGGAGGGTGAAGAACACTTACATCTTATTATCAATATTAAATGCTGCTGTGTATCAAAGGGAGGTTTAGCCTGGTGAGATTTGGTACCTGCTTTGTGAATTGATATAATCACCTCATTTGTGGTTCGAACGGATTAACTGTTTGCATCCTGATACTGCAGGAGCTACAGGAAGAGATGAGAGGGATAATGATGGTGTACAATTTACGGTTACGAGCAATGCTTCACAGAACTTTCTGTATGTCTGTCGAATCTACCCCTACTCCGCCTCCCCAAACAGAAACCCCTGAAATGAAAGGTGGGCTACTTGCAATAATCAGATCCTAATATGGTTTGTGTGAAAGTGGAATGGGATGAAAAAAAAATAGAGAAGCCATCAAAGGCAGCGACTACAGCTTGCAATAGCCTGCAGAAAAAAAGGGAGATGGGGGGCAGTAGGAATGAATTGGAAGTGAGAGAGGGAGGGCAGGCAGGGAGGTAGAGCCCAACATCAAACACTTTATCACTCCACCAGTCACAACATGTCTCGGCCTTGCTTCTTCTTATGCTACCAACTACTGCTGTAGACCCACATCAAACTCTCTCTCTCAAGCCAACCGTGTTTGTGTTGAGAGCTCTTGGTTTGTTTTCTCTGTAAGTTGTTGCAATTGCACTGTATGTACCATAACCCGCCATGCCCCATCTCTCTAAACCTTCTAGATAGGGTTGGAGATCAGCGATGTGCTCCTTCCTGCCTTGGAAGATCATCATCGTCCCAGCGAGTCTCCAGAAACCATCAACAGACCATAAAAATTGGCTTTATGGCAGGAACATCCTCCTTGGACGAGTAACAAAGCAACAGAACCTGTCCATAAAGTGTCAAGACATGAGAGAGATACACAAAGAGCAAGATCAGTGGGGTTGTAAAATACTGGGCGCTGGAGTTAGACTGGGGAAAACATTCTCTGGACGCTCACTAAAAACAACAGGGTGAGCCTCGTCCAAGACACACCCCCAAATACAGGCAAATGTCAGCATCAGTGTTCAGCATCTGGATACACTGAGTGGTTCTGGTTGGCATTAGACCATCAGCAATTTCTGTCCTCTATCATCTGAATAGGAATTGAAAAGATCAATAAGCCAATAAAGTCAAAGCAATTCTCTAACCTAATTCTCCAACCTCAAGGTGTCACATATCATAATTTAGCCTCATTCTACCCCTGCTGATGTGAGTCACGGCACCACTGTGACCAAAAGGTCAGACCCAGTTTGACTGTGACCCAAAGTCAACTGTACTGTTATCCAGCTAGCTTTTTACTTTCATCATCATTAGCTCATGCCTCACAGGCTGCAGCTGCGAGCATTAGCAAAGAAAACAACGGCCTGTTCAAACACCCAGTGCAGAAACACTCACACACACAGCTCATGGCCGACTGGCTGCAGGCTTAAGTAGTAAAAGAATCAGGTGCAGGCTGACATAAACACATACACCTGCACGTGTAACTACACAGCACGTACACCCATGCAGTCAGGAACCTACACACACACATGCCCTCAGGGCACATCTGCGGGCTGCCCTTCTCCACCCCTGACTAAGATGGATTCTGCTGAGTGGTTAGATCAGAGATCAGCCAGGTCAACCATAGTCTTCAATGGCTAACTGATGTAATACATGTATATGCAATGAGCCACGGGGCAAAAAGCTCTCAAAAAGTTTTGTGAGTTTTGCTGAGGCATCTGTGCTTTGAAGAGCATCAGCCTGACGGTCATTGCTAAAAACAAGAGAAATATAAATCTTTGCTTTCTTCATTTTTCTGTCCAGTCCTGTCCTCGAGTTCTCCTATAGTGTGTGTTTGTCTTGGCCAAGGCATGTGTCTGCGTGTGTATTTCTCCTGCTGAGCTGTCCAGTTGAAACAAAGTCCAGGGAGGCAGGAGAGCAGCGGCTTGGATGCTGAGCACAGAGTCTGCTCTCAACACACATTAAGGACCGTATATCCACTCTCTCAGTGAATATCAGGTTCCCTTCACCTCCCTCTCTTTTGTGGCCATCTGAGGATCTACTGGTGTATTGCTGCAGGCAGTTTCTTGGTAGGAGAGATCAGAGGCGGGCCAGAGTCATCAATCCCCATCGCTGAGGTCCACACATATCAGTGGCTTGGGTATTGACTGCCCCTTGTCATTTAGGAGTAGCGGTGATGTTCGTTAATTGAAACTGAGTTGAAAGGTTCGGTACTCACAATTCTGATAGCAGGTGCAGTCTGTGGAAGGCTCTGGGCTGGATCTCACTGATGTTATTCATGCTCAGATCCCTAAAGACAGAGGAGGGAGAGGAGGAGCATCAATATCAAACTATCAATCACTGTACTCCTTTAATCGTTTCTTTGAAAGCCATTGGAACAAGTAAAATTACAAGTGATTAGAATGCATTTTTCACATGGTGATCAATCATGAGAATGAGGGAGGAGGGTAGGAAAGTAGAGAGAGGTTAAGACGGTTAGGTATAGAGGTTGGAGGCGGTGGAGGAGAGGAGTGGTGGAGAGGAGAGGGGAGCAGGAGACGTAGAATAGAATTTTCCCCAATGAATCATTGTTGGGCAGCTGTAATTTCCTCCTCGTCCCAGTGATTCTTTCTCTTTTCCAGATGTGTCTCTCTACCTTCTCTCAGATCTGACCCTCAATCTCCCTCCCTATCTCTCTCTCTTTCTCCCTCTGCCTTCCTCCCTCTCTTTTTTCCCGATCTCAGGTCTCTCAGGAGACCATCTCCTTCCCCCTTTGTTCAGGGCTATAACATAGACACACTCCATTTCTCTCTGCCTTTCTGACACACACTGACGTGAGAGGGCGTATGGGGGGGTGAGTGTTGACGCAGCTGGGTTGCGGTCAGAGAGGGAGAGGTGCAGGATGCTCAGACACACATGCACACACACATAGCCTACTTTTTTTACCGTTTGGGATAATGCAAGGACAACTTAAGTGTCAACCTCTGGTAGAAAACATATATAACCTCTTGGCCCCAGTCATGTAAGGTCATCTCTTTGATAAACACAATGAAAGCAAGGAGGTGTTACATCACCCCTCCTTTGCTTTCACAACCCTTGGGGTCTAGCACGAGTCTTCCAGAGCGAGGCTTGTGCGTGTGTCTGCATGCATGTGTGTGTGTATGTGTGTGAGTGTCTGTGTGTGTGTATGACACTAACCATTGCTCATAAAGCCAGACCACCGGGCTAGCGAGTGTAAACTGTGCTCTCAGAAGCCCTTCTCAGTTGGGAGTTTTGACACACTGGCTGTTTGTTTGTCGAGTCAGCCAGGCTGAAGGGGGGCTGGATGGATCTATCCACAGACCAAGATCTGCGCTCGGCTTTTGGTGGATGTGGAAAAAAACATTACATGGCAACGCTGTGATTCACAAACTAGGACATTAGAGGAGCTTGTCATATTTACCAATTGTGACAAGGCAAATCCAGCGCACCAGCAGTTTGGTAACGTTCTGACAAGTATGCAAAGACACTCAACACCAGGCTTTGGGCTGTGTCCAACTATCCATACTTAGTGTTGAGGCATCCACTCCCACTGTCAGAGCTGTCAGTTGGTGTGAAGAGATGTGTTCTCACCGTGTGAAGAGCTGGTAACGTGTACCATGTTTAGCACGTTTGCTATGAGTTTTGGGAAAGTTGACCACTGGCCAGTCATTTATGTAGCCTTTTCTCAGGCTAAGTCCACACTAGATGTTTTCTCATGAAACTGTAATAATGTGTTACTTTTCCTAGTTGGGAAGTTCTGTTTGGGAGGCCAGAGCACAGGCTCAGCTACGCAGCGGCACCACTGGAGCTGGGAGGGATTCGGTGTCTTGCTCAAGGACACATCAACAGGGAGGATAATCGGGGTATTCCTGTTAAATGATGATCGCTCTAACCGCTAGGCCAACATGCAGCCCAAATAATAGTTTTAATAGCGTGTATTTTAGTGAAAACTGAAGTTCTACATGTCTTGTTTGTTCTATTTATTGCCGCATCCTGTTCAGCTCCAGACAATAATACATGGACTCATACAAGTAGGCCACTGCAGTACAATTTGATTAAGTTCAGAATTAAATAAAAGTGATAATAAAGTTGCGAGGGGGATGACATGACTAGTAGGAGCAGCATGCCACTCATGATGATGAGGACTTGGTGACTCCACATATGACATAAATTACACATCTAATTAAGTCTGAGGCCTGGACTCACACACCCACATGTTAATTCCTCAGTGTCTCGGTGTACCAATATTCTGCTGAGAAAAATATTTACTGGAGATTTTGATGGATCATTAAAGTACAGAAACACACACAGGCACACACACACACACACACCTCCCAGCTTCTCAGGATGAGTCTGTCGGATGGAGACAACCCTCCACCATTATCTGGTCCTGATTAAAGAAGCCATAAACAAACGTTGTGTGAAGTCCATAACAGCGGCCTCACTCAGACAGAATAAACATGCAGCGATGGAGAGAGAAAGTGTTTAAAAATAAAGACGCACAGTGGTGAGTCATGGGGAAAGGTTGAATGCAGCTCAGCTCGGCTGTGCTCTCCAACTAGCTCTTTGGGAAGCCGGAGAGAGAGAGACATTTCTGCTCTGCAGGCCAAGGCCTCCGCTGACAACCTGACGTATCGTTGGACAGCGCTGCGCTATGGCTTGTTTTTAAAATCAAATAACAGCTGTGGCTTTTTTAAACCATGATAATTATGATTGATGACTACCACATGTGCATTGTGTCGGCTGGCGCAGTGACGTGCAGATATTTTCAGCACAAATAAACGGCCACAAAAAAATGAGACGGAGAGCGCTCAAAGATTTTGCAGGCTCTGCAGCGTATAGGAGTTTCACAATTAGAATTGCGGTTTCTGTGTCCCCGTTTTATGAGCATCTCTGGTATCTGTGTGTATGTGTGTGTGCTAGCGTCTCTATTTGTGCCTGTCAGTATCTGTGTGTGTGTGTGTGTGTGGTTCAATATTTGTTCCATTTATAGGTGGCTGCGGTGTATGTGGTAAGATGTCTGTCCCTCATTTTCACACTCCTATTGTTTTCCAGTGAAGCTGCAGATGTGGCGGGTACAATCCCCGGCTACACTTTCACCACATCATACACGGGAACTGCTAGATGCTGACAGGCTATGGAAACGGACTGCTGTGTGTGTGTGCATGTGTGTGTGTGAGAGAGAGAGAGGGGGAGAGAGACAATGCAAGTTCATGTGGATGCAATTCTGTATTTTTTGGTATGTTTACGTGCAGGTAAATCTGACATAAATGAGTATCTGCGCACAAAACCGCATGGCCGCCACTCCATATGGCTCCATATGGTAGAGAGGCAGTAGATCCATTCTGCACTATCTTGGCCATCACGGCGTCAAGCGAACAGCCCGATATAGCCCCCAAGGACATCACATCTCTCAACCAGCCGAGGCACACAGGCCATCTTCTCCCCTCAGATCTCTGTCTGCCGCTGAATGACGAACTAAAGACCCCACAGCAGAATTGGGACCAGAAGGGAGCGAGGGGGACGTAGACATGGAGACCCATGTTCATCCCTCAACAAACACACTCACAGAGCTGCCTCTTAATTGCTCTGCTTTTATCCAATTCCTCCCTCTCTCTCCCTCTCTCCTTCTCCCTCCCTCCCTTTGAATCTCTGCAGAATGACTGACAAAAACCCCCGGTGATCTCTCTCCCTTTTCCCCGGAGAGGAATTAGATTTTCATGTGTGTGCTTGTCGTTTCATGTGTTTATGCACAGTAGCGTGTGTGAAATCAGGGAGGCAATATTGCAGCAATAGGGGGGAAAAAAAAAGAGAAAAATGGACATTTTTTTCCGTTCTCATTTTCTCCAGTGTTCCATGATATGCACATGCACAATGTGCTCTGATAGATCGCTTAGTCTTTCCATTACCAAAGTATGTGTGTGCGTGCGTATGTAAGAGAGAGAGAGAGCTGGCATGCAGGAAAAGGTAAAGCATCTGATATCTGACGACTTTATGTTGTGATTGATATGGTCACCATGGCGAGGAGCATGTGTTAAATGAAGAAGAGAGGCATGTAGAGCAGAGGTACATTTCCCTTCTTTCTCTCTCCATCTCTGTTTCAAATTTCAACTGGAGCGTGGAGTTACACAGTCCGGTAGTTACAATAATGTGATTCATCATATTTCCTCTTTGCCGTCAACAGAACTACTGAAGTATGTTATCAGCCCTGTGATCAAAGGCAGTGTGTGTGTCTATGTGTGTGTGTGTGTGTGTGAGTGGGTGTGAATGTGCCCCTAGCCCCATTGTAACCGATTTCAAACTGGGAGACTTTTGACAAGGCCTGGTGATTTAGCGCAGCAAAACAACTGGCCACATCACATGAATAACACCCCTGTTTATGTTTTGAAGCACACACACCCCCACACACATCCAGCACGCACTCACCCCCACACACACTTCCAACCTCTGGGTGGCTTTTTGTGGGGCAGACCACCCTGGTGTGTGAATATACCCCTAGACCGGGGACAGATGCGATCGGCAGTCAGGTGTCTGCTTCAGCATCCAGCCTGGAGCCGAGCTGAAATGTGTCAGTCACACAGAGCAAGACGGGAGCGATGCCTCGACGCTTTGTGCTGCGGTGGAAATATATTCTGTTTCAGTTTATTCTGTTTCAAAGTAAACATATGCACTGTGTAATGGAACATTTTCGGCCGGTTGCTCAAGCGTAAAATTGCACGCAAATACATACCGATGCAGACACACACTCGCGCATGCATACTCGTGCAACCGCCGACAAGTAAACACAAACAAACTCACGGTGTTGCCTCTGAAGGGTGTATTTCACGGCTCTCCAAAACCCCCTCACCCTCCCTCACACATTCACAAAATGTCTTTGCAAGAACTCTACCCTGAGGTCCTCTTCCTTCTCACTTCCTCCACCGTTCTCTCTCTTTCTTCTTGCCTCTGTCAGTCCTTTTCTCCCTCACTCAGGTGGAGACTCTCACCAAACAAACAGCCAATAATGGCGGTAAGCTCCGAGCCTTTGAAGGCAGCTTATCTGTGTAGAACATTAGAGTAATAGATCTTTAGTGGAAAGCAACAGCCAGCAGAGCTTTGCCTGGAGGGCGAGAGAACTGTATCAGCAGTGCTTGAGCCACACCTTGGCTGTCTTTTACAGCGGCTGTGACAGTAATGTCTTCAGTCGGATTCAGTCAGTCTGATCCTCTCCGCTTAGCTCTTTGAAACAGTTAAGGCCACGATGAAAGAGGATCTTTTTTTTTTTCCACACAATGCAACCGGCAGTCAATGCTCGGGCGCCGCCTTTAAGAGGGCCTAAATGGTTTGTGTGTGTGCGAGTGTGTGTGCGCGAGGGTGAGGTCTAAGTGTGTTTGCTTTTTCTACTGCGTCTGAATAGACTGGCTGCTTGGGCATTCAGTTTCTCTCAGTCACACATGAGCGTGCACCCGCGCGCACACAAACACACACACACAATGAGTCAGGAAGGAGGGCACAATGCTCTCCTCCCCTCCTCCTGCCTCTAAAGATGTGTGTGTTTTTTTTTCTCCTCTCCCTCTCTCCCAGACTTCCTGGGAGGGGTACACTGCCCTTTGTGTCCGAAGGCGCTCTCTCTCTCTTTATCTCTCCCTCTCTTATTCTCTCTTTTCTCTCATTCACAGAGCACAAAGAGTGAGGGAGAGGGCGAGGAGACGTTTTTCACCTGGGCAGGGAGGGCCACGGGGAGGACTTGGCTACAAAAGGGCAGAAAACCAGAGAGGGAGGGGAGGGGAGGAAGAGAACAGACGAGATAACGAGAGAGAGAGAGAGAAAAGGGAGATGCGTCTGTGTTTTTGTGTTCCCATGTTTTGTGCTCTCTCCCTCTCTCTGTGGTCAAGGGGAGAATGACAGGCGGATGTCTGGGTGGGGAGAGCGCCTGTTTAGTCTGAGGCCATGTCATGGGAAACATATTCATGCCCTCTGGGACTCATTCATACCCTGGTATACACACACACACACATGCACATGCACACACACTCTATGTCCGCTCCTTGTCCTCCCACACACACCCTGTCATGAGACGGAGGGGAGGGGGGTGAAAGGTCAAGCACTTCAGTAATGGAACAGGAAGTGTTGGAACAGTCGGAGCTACACAACATACAACTGCCTCCAACATGTGGACAGGACTGACAGGCAGCTGTTGTGGGCAGGACACAGTTTTGGAAGGGAGAGGGGGGGATTCTTAATCACATAGCTTTGCCCATAGGCCTCTTCTCTTGTTTTGGCATATATAGTTTGTCTGGTGCTCATATATGTTCTTTGCCTGACATCTTTCAGTTTGTGTCTTGCAGAAACCAAGTTTGCTTCACTTCTGTAAATTCAAATTGCAGCTAACATTTTCCCCAAAATAAAGGAACTGTTTCATGAGTCTGGGACCAATCAAAAACCATTAAAATTTATCGTAACGATGTCAAAAATTCATGAAAATCAGTGGCAAAATTACCCAGCTTTTCCACAAATCCTGAAACCGTATCTCATTGGAGGTGAGACATTTTTCTCGGACACCAATTTCGAGGCTGATTCTCAACGGTGAATCTAAGAGTAAAAGAAACCCAGTCAGTATTAGTGTCAGGCTCTATTATGACTTCATTTGGTTGAATGGCAGAAACAGGAGGACACTGGATCCAGTTATAAGATTGTTCAAATCCACTCCTGGCTCGCTCCTCCTTTATTGTCCCGCTCGCTGATCTATGATCAGCTCATCTCCTCCATATATTTAATATTGCTCAAGGATAACATCTAGAACTGAACTTAGATCAGCACTCAATGAAACCTTACCCCATACCAATGAGGACATGTGGCTGCTGTTGGTTTAAAGAGATTTAGCTTGGCCTCCTGCCATTCATGTAAAAAGTCCAGATTTCCTCTTTCGCTCCTTCTCAGACATGTAATAGAGACATGAGTGAGTCTGACTGCAGTTGCAGAGGCTCTACAGTGGCAGAATTCCCCCCAGCCTCTCCCAGTGCCTGCAGATGGAAAACACACCTGTGGAGTCCAGTCTCTCCAAGAAGTAATAGTTTGACCATATACCATCATATTGTGCTAAAATGCTGTTTCTG
This sequence comes from Neoniphon sammara, assembly GCA_900302535.1. Lineage (NCBI taxonomy): Eukaryota > Metazoa > Chordata > Actinopteri > Holocentriformes > Holocentridae > Neoniphon > Neoniphon sammara. Next base: position 1,528 of record OMKZ01015196.1, on the reverse strand, counting down.
CATTCAAATTAGGTACCTTAACCCTCCAGAATTAAAGCCTACTGAAAGAGGCTTGGTTTAACTTTCTTTTTATATAAAAGTTTGTTAATACATTGGCCTGTGCATGTTACTTTTGGTGATAGAAACCAATAGAAAGGCACATTCTCACATTAGTCACTTGTGTGGTCACACTTTGAATGTTGATGATTTCAGTTTCAGTCATCTCACTCCAGTGTGTTTTGCAAACCGAGGCTCAAAAACGTCCAAGTAAAACATGGAGAAGGTTGAAACACACATCATAAGTTTGTTTTTTTAAATTTACTTCAGCCTTGTGATTTTACTTTACTTCCTAGAGCAGGATGTACTAGCACCCTCTTCATCATCATCCTCCTTCTTCTTCTTCTTCCAACGCACTCTTCAAAAGCTCTAGCTGCCATGTTTGCTGGTTAATGCTGTGCTAAATAGCTTCTAGCAAGCTATCAGGCTTCCTTTGTTTACATTCTTAGTGGCATGATTTGGACCAACAGGATTGTGTCTTTCTGGAGGAACTCATGTATCTTTTTTATATGCAAATTAGGACCAAAATTGGATATATGTTCAAACAAACACAAACCTGCAACTTCTACTTTGATAACTTTTTAAAGTGTGATTCAACTTTCTTCATAGTTTAACTTGAAAGTATGTTTTTGAGCCTTGGTTTGTGAATGGTCGAGATGACTGAAACTGAAATCATCAACATTCAGAATGCGACCACTGAAGCCGCTGATTTGTGAGTGAATGACTTTTTGTGGCTTTATGTCACGAAAAATAACATTTTCATTTTATCCAAGCGCACAAGGTTTGAGGTGTGTGTTTGCGTGCGTGTGACATTCAAGTGTGTCTGTAATTGTTCCTTTGTTCCCATTAGCTAACTCCTGTCCCAGTGGCCCATTCTCTAGACCTAATCCCTGCTCGCATAGCTGTATTAGGGCTGCTCAGTGGGATGCTTTGATGCTGCACAGGGGGATTGGATAGGGCATTAAGCATCATTAAATCAGCATATGCATGTGTGTACGTGCATGGTTGGATGTGACATGGTTGGATGTGAACGTACATGGGGGTCCTCTGTGTACATGTGTGTGTGCATGCATGTGTGTGTGCATGTGTTAGTGTGTGTGTATGGGAGAGGGCATTAAGCATCATTAGCTCTCACTCGTCATCACCTGCACGCTGCCAGCCCCATCATGCGTCACTTTGGTCGGCAGGCCTGGCCAGCAATCACACAGATAGGCAGGCAGACAGAGCCATGCTGGGGTACCGTAGGCACTTAGAGAGCTATGTCCTACACACACTGCTATCAGCACTCATGTAAACAGTCTCCTCTATGCGTTATCTAGCCATAAGTATACATACTGACATAAATGGCAGGTCGCAAAGTCACAGTGTAAGAGTGTGTGTAGGCACTCACGTATGCTTGCACACACACTAGGACAGTTAGGGACATTTGGCTCGGACTGGCCCAGGACAGGACAATGCCTTCTCTGTAGTGCTTTGGAAGAGAGGGCTGGTG
>OMKZ01015195.1:15467-28296 GCA_900302535.1 Neoniphon sammara | reverse complement strand
CTAAACATAACATGTTGACAACATACATAGGAAATAAGTGACACAGCTGCGTTGCTATTAAAAGAGCTCAAATCCCAGAGTATTGCTGGAGTAGGAACGCTGGCTGTCAGAGGCGCTCTTTGAATGAGCTGAGGCTTGCAGCTCCTGCTCCTCATGAGAGGAATTATCTGAGAGTGCAGAATACCTCCAGAGGCCCGACAAACTCAAGCAGTAAGTGCTGGTTGCTAATTCATTCATTCATTATCTGCATCAGACAGCTCAGTTGGTAGGAATGAACTGCTCCATTTGCTCTACCAAAGCGTCACGTGAGCCTTGCAAGGAAGGTACCGAGAGGACTGTGCTACAAATTTAGGAGTGTGACAGTTTGTTCTCATGAGTTTTATTTCATAGTATGTCGCCGTGAAATGAACACGGTGTTAGTTTCTCGCTCTGTTTTTCACTGTGTTTTTGGATCTGTTGAGTTTATAGAGGAATAATGCTAATAGTCCTCTATGACATTGAGCTTTTGTGAGAGATACACTATCTATTTCTAGGTCAGTTTATATTTAGATGTCCGTTCTTGGACAAACACATGGTACTTGGCATGGTAAACTGTTGCCAAAGGGTTATCCTACAGTCCCCAGTTGAACAAAACTAGTGCATGTAACTGCCAGTATTTACCCTCTGATGACAAAAAAAAAACAAAACAAAACAACAACAAAAAAACACTGAGACTGTCCAAGAGTTGCTAATGGAGAATGTTTTATCAAGGAAAAAATTGTTTCTTGAAGCATATAATAAAAGAGATCGTGGAAAGCGTATTAATTCGCGACTTAATCATTAGTGATTAGTTTCTTACAAGCTCCAATAGACACAATTCCCATATGAAGACTTTAAAACCTCTTGTGTGTGGGCCCACTCCTCTTTGACTTGTTGTGTAAGAACATGGTTAAAAAAGATGTCTTTTCTGTTTTCATTTCAGAATTGTAAGAATATAGCTAGATTTAAAAATGGTTGGTCACTTGGATTCCAATGTAACGGAACCGGAGAGCTCTGGGGTATGAAATGCTCCTTTTAAATCATGTTTAGTAGATCCTAGATGGTCCTCGACATGCCATCCCATCTCATCTGCATCCTCAGGAATACATTTTCCATCCAGAAGTATGTCCACATATTTGAACATACTATGATAGTTGGAAAAAAGCGCTATTCTTGAGCAAACCCTGACCTTCATGGTGGCTCTTATAAACAGTGTTTATAAGGTTTGTTTTATATGGAAGGCCGATGGGGCAAAAAGCGTCTTGCACAATACTGGTCCAGACAGTCATTTACTGTTGAAGCAGCACTTTCGACCATGTTATCACAAGCACTTCAGCCAATAATGCTCCTTATACTTGCATTTCTTTACAAAGCATGGCCTATTATGTGATATAAGGCTGTAATCACTAACTCCATAGCTTACTCATTAATGTAACAGCGCTTTAATACACTTTAAAATATGTGTAGGTGTTACATATCATGTGATCAACTGTACCAAAAGAAACGCAAATATAAGGAACACCACTGGCTGAAATGCTTGAAGATGCCACTTCAATGTGTATTTTTATACCATGTCTGGAAGTAATAAATAGATTTGTTGACAAGTATTTTGCAAGACAGTCTTGGCTCCATTTTACTCTTTGTGCTATTTGGTGTGATTATTTAAAGTCATGTTACATTATACAAAAGTGATGCATATTCATAGGATAACATCCAGGAGATGGACCCAGCAGTGACCACCACTATTCTCCTGGTGCCCTGTGTGGTTGTACTCACAGCTGGGCTCTTCTACCTCTATGGCGTGGTTGTCGGCCTCTTGACCAAAACCTCTGTACGCAACAAGGTGGTGGTAATAACTGATGCCTTGTCTGGACTTGGAAAAGGTAACTTATTGCTTATTGTTGACAAGAAAATTTATGTATGAACAGTAGTGCAAAGCAGTTGGATTACAGCATTGTCCATCTTATATTCACATGATTGTTTCCCAATTCCGTTCCTCTAAATTTGCTATGGATTCCTCAATAAAGAATGTGCCAGTGTGTTCCACAAAGGAGGGGCGAGGCTGATCCTGTGTGGGAAAAGTTGGGAGAAACTTGAAGGACTCGCTGATGATTTGGCAAGTGCATCGGACCCTACTAAAGTAAGTATTACCACCCCTGCACCAAGATGAAAGAACACAAAGACTTGTGCATTGACTGAGTGACTGATTGGTTGGTCCAGTGATGGATCAAAGACAGCTCACAGAATGCCACCACTTCCCTCTTTGCCTTCACTGTCTCTCTTCCCAGACCTTTCCCCCTAAGTTGGTGCTGCTGGATTTCGGCGATATGGACAGCATGCCTGAGGTGATCGCAGAGATCCTGGAGTGCTACGGCTGCCTGGATATTCTCATCCTCAACAGCAGTCTGAAGGTCAAGGCGCCTGCACAGAGTGTGTCTCTGGAGATGGACAAGTTACTCATGGACAACAACTACTTTGGTCCTGCCACACTGGCCAAAGGTGAACATAAAACAACAATGAGATTTTGGTTTGTAAGGGGGACAGAATTCTCTCAAGAGGATGAATATTGCAGGCTGATGGTGATATAGGCTGTTCCCTGAGAGAGCTGCATGGTTTTATTACATTTCTTTTGTAGATTCTCATTCTCTTTGCATTCTTTGCAAAATACTTTCTGTTTCAGGTGTGCTGCCCTCCATGATCTCTAGGAGGACTGGTCACCTGCTGCTGGTCAACAGCATCCAAGGAAAACTAGCTGTGCCCTTCCGTACTACATGTGAGTTTAATTATTTTGTAACGACACATACTTAGAAATTTTGATTTTATTTATAAGATGCTACACACAGAATTTTAAAGCAGCTACAAGGAGTTTTTAACTGGTTATGAAACAGTCTCAGTTTAATACTGATAACTCTATTTGACCTACATAAGCAAACAAGACCATCAGTGAGAATATTGGCTATTTCTGTGTAGTTATTCTAAATGCCTGCCACTGGGTCAGATTTGTGCCGTAAAGCAATTCAGGCATCATATAATGTAAAATGCAGTAAAGAGGCTGATAGAGGTTGTCAGTCTTTTTGGAAAATGATTTCATTTGTTTACTTTAAATATATTAATGTCTGAAACTTAATGTGTTAATGATGCTACGTGTGATGTCATTAACGGGACACCTTGTCAGGTGACATTCAGGTGCTGTGCTCTCTGTGTTACAGATGCAGCCTCTAAACACGCAGTTCAAGCCTTCTTCGACTGTCTGAGGGCTGAAGTGGAAGAGTACGGCATTTCTGTCAGCACCATTAGCCACACCTTCATCAGCAGCTCAGCATCCAAAAAGGCAACCTCCTCCAAATCCATTTGGTCATGTGAGTACAGTCAGATAAAACCTGACAGAGTGTTGTACTCTTTCATTACATATCATAAAATATTAAAAGAGGAGAGGATATAGTGTACTTTTTGGGGGTTTTGGTATGTTTAAGTATTTGTTGAGGGTGCTCTTAGGGATCACGTGGTGTGGACTGCTGTGAAATGAATTGGGTCTGTTTTTAAGATAGTCTTTTGAACTGTAGCATTGAAACGAATGCTTTTTAAATGTATTGGAACTTCTTTTCTACATCACAAAATCAAAGAAATTTGTAACAACAGTCTGTTTCATATATTGTGTAATGTGATTAAACTACCCATATTCAGTTATTACTGTCAGGCACAACCAGCAAATACATAATGACAACAGTTGTATTATCAGAATACTACTGTGTTAAATAATCTGGAAAACAACGTGATTTCACCTTCAATCATTCATTCATAACCTTTATTTCAACAGGGAGGGCCACTGAGTGCAGGCTCTATTTTACAAGGATGCACAAAAACAAGAATATATCAAATGCAATAAAAACAAGACAATTCAAAAGACATCAATTCAAAGTACATACATCACACAGAGATCACTTACTATAATGTATATGATGAATGTATCTCATGAAAACCTATTTCACCAATAAAAATGTGAGTCAGCTAATGTTAGGTAGCTTTACTTAGAAATGTCTTACTGTGAGTGTCCATCCTAATCTCTCTCTCCTTCTGACTTCACAGTTTTGTACAGTCAGAAACCCCTTGGCGTTTCTCCAGATGAGGCGGTGGCTGAGATCGTGAAGACTTTAAACAACAAGAGGAAAGAGGTGGTGATTGCTCCCTCGCTCCCCAAGGTGGCCATCTATGCCAGATCCTTCTTCCCCAATGTTTTCTTTGCTGTGATGGCAGCAGGAGTGAAGAACGCTGCTGCTTTTGAGAAGATGTAGCATTGCCACATATAGGCTTGCACTGTAATCACTCTGGATAAGTGCGATTTGCTTTTTCCACTGGAAGGGAAATAAATGTGTGGGAATGAGACAAAATAAGAGAAACGAGAAAAAGGTTTGCCAGTGAGATTTTTGTTTACAATCAGCTTTTATCCATGCAAGCTTTCAAGACATAATGCTCAAAATCTGTTGATTCATTTTTTTGATCAGGTTTTGATTAAATATTTGAAATAAATTCAACCACTGAATCCTCCAACCATGTTATTCAGTCGTCTCTGTGGCTGTAACATTAAATAGCAGACAATGACCTTAGTATTATATAACACATGCGTCTCAAACTGAGAGATAGGAGTAAAATTATTTCTCACCTTAAAGAAAGAGATAAGATTTTTTTTAAAGGTTATATAATATCTAGAAAATTTGCCCTTTAATTGGCTGTAAGTGCCAGGAAGAAAATGCCATCTGTAGCTATAATAAAAACAACATCTCAGATTAATATTATTTTGAAAAAAAAAAAGGCCATCATCACAGTTCTGTATGGTTTCTCCATTAGAGAATATTTCTTTATATTATTTAGTTTTAAATCAGTGTCATGACCACTTTTCCATAAAATTTAATTGATTATCATGAATATTACATGCATGTTTGGACTAGGGTGTGGGGTAGGAGATGAGCATTTTCTCAACACTTTAAATATTTCAGTATTAGTCTTACTAATGAAAGTATGATTAAATCAGCTTCTTTCTCATGTTTTTGTTTCACTTAGGACCAAACTATCATCCTGCGTGGCCCAAAATATAACAGGATTGGTGTCTCTATAACAAAAAGGGCAACTGAAATCCAATACTATTATTTGAGGCAAACACTGCAGATACTGAGCCACTGTTGGATAGCTACACGGAACTATTTGAGGACAGGTGAACATATTTGCACACCTTGGAAAAATGGCTGTGGGCCACATTTTCCTTTGAGCTGTATAGCTAATGGATTTTGAAGGCAAATTAGATTAAATCACATGGTAAATGGAGGTAATGAGACTGAAGGACTAACGTATGGCAGTGTTTCCTCCACATTTTTGTATATTTGGTGGAAAGGATTTCTTTCTTAGGGCCCAGTTTCACTTCAGATCCAGTTTCAGTGGGCATTGGCTCTTACATGGACATTAGCCTGGCATAGTGTTTAGAGAATTGTGCTGTAATTGCAATTATGTTGGTTATGCTGGGGGCGCTGTACTGCTCAGTAAAGTCCAAATGAACACCTCATTTCCTTTCCTGTCTTGGGTAGAGGTCATGGAAAGGTGATTTTATGTTGCAGGCTATGAAGTGCAAAGTGCAATGCATTGGCGCCCCCCGCAGGACGTTCTTTGCAACTCCTGTCAGTCTATAGTACTATTAAAGTGTAGGCCACATGTATTCGGTTTTAAATGGCCTTTAAACTAGTTCCCAAGCTAACTGCATTGAAAGGTATTCGTCAGTTCAAGTCGTATCCTGCTGCCCTCGGTGCTTTAACCTCCAGCGGCAGTGTTACGGTGGAACATGACCGACTGAACCGGCGCTTTACCGTCAGTCTGGGCAGCGGGACCGGTAAGCAGAGAGCCGGGGTGGACGCTCCTCACATGGGGAAAGCTGTTACTGGAGGTCGGCGCCAGTTCACGGCCTGTTGTATATTGTAGCAGTTTTTCTCCAATCGAAGTTAATTTATTTCCAGTGTGAGAGTCAATTACGAATTTGTAAAATCCACTCTTCAATTCGGCATACAAACAATTCACCAAAACACGTGCTCGCTGTAAAAAACACAATCTCCCACCACCAAAATACACCTTAGGGCGGCAGGACGCACGACACAATTGAGATTTGAAAATAAAATTGAAAAATGGTGGATTATTTGTATGCCGAATTTCCCACTGAGAAACAGTGACCTAGAAGTGTCGTCATGTTTCTATCTGGCGCGAATCGTTTGCCGATAAGGAGGGAGAAATTTAATTGCCAGAATTTATAATGGACTTCGGCTTAACCTTCTCGGACTTGGTTGAGCGGTGTCCTCTTTCCACAGGGAACGGAGAATGTGCGGTGCTACGTTACAGGTTCACCGGGGAGAAGGAGGTGGATCTAATGTCAACGAATGTCCCCGAGTCGTTTAGGGGCAGAGGTGTTGCTGCCCTGCTGTCAAAGGTGAGAGTTATGGGCGTTAATTGGGTTAGTCAAAGCGTGGCGCTTGCCATAATTGAGCCTGGGTGAGTGCAAATTGGATCTTGGACTTGAACATTAGGTTAGAGGTAATTGAGAGCTAAGGTCATACAGAATTCCTAGAAATATAATTTAAAGCATTAAAAAACAAACAAACAAACAAACAAACACATCATGCATTGTCACATGGGAGCATCCAGTGTTCCTCTCAGCTGATAGTTTGCTAACCTGCATCTCACTGATCATCACAACTTTTTCTTAATAACTGGTTGGCCATGGGTGACTTTCTCCCCAGAAATGTTAATCAAAACGCAGAGAGCTGGCTTTGAAGTTCAGGTGGTAAATGGAGTTAGATGGTATAACTCTACCACCCCATCTTATAGGCAAGCCATACTAAAATGTCTTAGTGTACAAATACTGAGGATATTATGACATATATAATATGCAAGTTTGTACAACAGAAAATGCAAATTTACAGTTACAATAAAAGTTTAGGATTCAGTGCAGTATCATGCCTTTTGGGGCTATTGGTGGTCTGGAGACTGCACCCATTTTGATTTCTTCATTATAACCATTTAATAAAATCATCGTATGATATAAAATCGTATGATAATGACTTTTTTTAATGTTACTTTTACAGGCTGCCATGGACTTTCTGGTTGAAGAAAGCCTCAGGGCTCATGTGTCTTGCTGGTACATTAAGAAATATATTGAAGAAAACCCACAGCTTGGTTATAAAGACCTTGTCATTACTTGAGTGCACACAAAGACAATGACAGATCATTGGCAGATTGATGCTACCTTTTCTAGTATATCACCTCACTACCTCAAGTCAAGTAAAACCTCATGTGTTGCTACCCATAAAGGCCAAGTGGAAGATGTGTGTGAATTATACTTGAAATTAAGAATTTGTCATCTGCAAGTACGGATATGATTGATGTTTTAAAGTGACTGTTTTTGATTTAACATCCTCGTAAAATTTTCAAATAATTTTAATGGCATATAAATTGAACCAGCAGTGCTGCGAAATTTATTGAACATGTCAGTATGTTCTCATGTAGTTTGAGGGTTGAAGATGATTTTGCTACATAATGGATAAGACTGATTTTGAGATGTGTTTTAGAAGTTTTATTTGATTTTGTATATCATATTGCATATTAAATCATGTCTGATCTATTACTAATGCTGCATGGGTACTAGCAAAGTAATAAATAATAACTCATAAAGATTCTTTATCAGACATGATAGTGGAATATTTATTTGTTATCCTGACCATATTGTAGGCTGTTTCATGCCAAATGTTAGTTTTTCATTCCTGCGTATCTGTTGCCAAATGGTGTACACCTAAACAATAATTATGTTTGTCATTATATGGCTTTTTCTTGATATTTATTTGTTTGCTGGTAATTAAAGCATCATTTCTTGTTTGAGCAAAGTGCTCTCAGCAGGTTAGTGTGCAGTAGAGTTAAAGTGAGATAAAACTTTAATGATGCCCATGGGAAATTGGGTCATTACAGCAGCAAAATAAGGGGTACAGCAAAGAAAAGTGAAGTATAAATACAATAAAGCAACTGACAAATTCCAACTTTTAAGTGAAATTTACATTTCTAGATATGTATAGAATTAATAGAATAGAATTTGTTTTTATTTATATTTAAAAGAAGTGTAAATTAATGACTGAAAAGTATGAAAAGGTTATAGTAATTAACATATGCACATGAATAGATTTGGAAATGTTTCCTGAAATATATGTTGACTCATAAGCAGAGAATGAATGTGCAAAATATGTGCAGGTCAGAAATGTGCCAGCTCGGTAATTAAACTGTCCAGAGCACAGGAATGCAAAAAGCAATCCAGGATAATTTATATAGAGTCAGTTGAGGCTTTCTGTCTCAGCCCTCTGCTAATTGGCTGAGACAGGGTCTGAAGTGTTAGAGAGTCTGATGACTGTAAGCACAAAAGAGTCCCCAAGACAGTTCGTGTTGCAGCTTGAGGAGCTGACACAGAAGCTGAAGATGCTCCGTCACTAAAACAGGTCATCACAGTGGTGGTTGGACTTGTTGTAGATGCAGTTTAGTCCTAATCATTCCCTCTGCTATTGCCTTCAAGCTAGGGCTGAACAGTTAATCAATATATATCTTCATATGGCCAAGTGCAAAATCCAAATTGCAGCAGCTGCAAGGAAAAATAGGCAATTCAATAAAGTTTTGGGATAAGCTGTGGAAGATGAAGGAATTTTGATGGGAACTTTTTTTTTTCAAAGACTCTAAAATAATCAACTTTATAAGTCCTCTGAATCTAAAGTGTGTTTAAAGCTTTTGCTCAAGGCAAAACATGTCATGTCACATTTATGTAGGTCAGAGGGAACCCTGTGATTGGTGTTGAAAGTTCTGGAGAAATCAAAGGACTTGATCCTCACCATGTTTTCTGGCCTCTCCACCAGGGAATGAGCTTTTAAATGACAGCATCCTCTATGCCTACATGAGTCTGGAATTCAAATTGCAGGTGTCAGGGTCTGAGGTGCTGCAGGACCGGGTTTTCATTATGTCCAAAGTCAGTGCTTGTCAGTCAGGGTGGTGAGGCATATCAAAGTGCCCTCTCCTGCCTCAGGAATAGGATTAAAAGGCACTGGAGAATGTCTGCTAGTGGGCTGGCATGTTATCTGAGCACCCTGATGCCATCAGTGCTCTCTGTTTTGATTTTCATTGTATGGTAATACTTCCTCAAATGCAATGAATGTAACAGAACCGCTTCTTTTAAAAGCATTTTTATTTCAACAGTCACTGTATGGAAAACTGATTTATCGAACCATTCGAAAAGTATTTCTCTTTGTTTGGTAGATGGAAGCTTTTGTTTGTACTATATAGGGTAAGATAAATGTTCTAGGAATGAACACCCGATTTCTCCATGTTTCAGCTTCAGACTCCACATCAGTATGGCATCAGATATGAGTCCGACTTCTACATTTGGATAACATTTGTCATAAACAGCGATTCAGCTGTCCAAATGTAGGGCTTAGGAATAATGTGACGTCTTTGATGTCTTTGGTACTTCCACAACACATCTGATGTACCCTGCTCACTACTGAGATCCTTGCGGTTCATAATGGGAAGGGGAAGAGATAGTATACCCCTTGTGGAGCTCCATCTGGAGAAACCTACATCTGAAGGTGTGGCTGGCTGGCCTGCTTAGCCTTGGCCCAGGTCCATTTTGTCCATGGCAAGACTTTAGGGAGTGATCCTGCTGGTGAACTGTGTAGGGTTCATTTCATCTTGTAATTTGTAGAAAACCATGACAAACACTTCCTCAACAAATCCTAAGGTGTCCCCCTGTCTGAAGAAACCTGAGAGCAACAATCCCACTGCCTTGGGAGGACTGATGGATGAACCTATAGATGAAATGAGATGTAAATAGCATTTTTATCGATATTTAACTCAACCAATCAGATTATTCCTGTCTGGAGAGCAGCTCTGTCTCCAAGAAATGTTCGTAGAACTGTATCTCCAGTGGCTACAGTCTCATATCATAGAGTTGAAGGGGTTTTGAGGTCCTATCCAATGATGTTTTGCTGGTACAAGAGTCACTTAAACAGAATCTCCAAGATGAAACTAAGGAGTGGCAGTGTAGTTTACAGGGTAACACATGACGTGAACAAAGCCTTCTCAATAGGGCCTCCAATTAATTATAAACATGCATGTGCTATAAGGTCCTTTGCAAAAAGACATGCATGAGTTGTATAGTTTGCTTCAGTTGGGAGGCATCCTGTGCAATCAGTTTGCGTGAGCTTTACCATTCCATTAAAAGCATCATCATGTTTTACTTCTCAGAACTGTATCACATACTTACATTATTTTTCCAATAGATGTCAGTCTTTCTCCACTATGGACAGTCTTCCCTTGTGATGCATTATGTTTCAGTACTGGCAGTGTTAGCTTGGTATCTTAAATTAGAAGGTGTTCAACATACACCTATATGAACCAGTCAAAAAGCATCAGTCCCAGATAAATCATATGAGAACTATCATCAAAGCTAACATTTGTTAATCCAAGGGAACTGAGCTGACGCGCAAAGTATTGGTATAGAAATGGAAACAGTTTAATTTTTAAACATTTCAAGGATAGAATTAAAGCAGATAGGGACAAAAAGGAGTGAATTCAGAGTTGCTATTGGATTGCTGAAAATTATTGCATCGAGTTTACATATTGCCTTGGTTTTATTTGCTTATTTATTCAATTAAAAGTGTGAATAACTTTTTTTTACCACTTTCTCACAAACATATTTCAGTGCATGTTTGCAAACGAATAGAAGTATGTTGCCCTTGCGAAGTAGTAATCATCCGTATAGCAACAAGTGTTGGCTGATCGTCTCAGCTCCATATGAGCTGTATGGTGAAACAAGCACAGACACAGCTTGTGTGAAACAGCATGTCCCATCTGTTCCTGAATAACAGTCATGATTATAATAGTCATGATCTTGGCTCTTGACACATATAGGATGTACTTCTAGCCAACAAGCATAGTTTAATCATTTTGCTAGTCTTTTAGATGTATTATGGCATACCACTATAATGTTCTCAATGAGATCAACTGACCATACTGTAATGTTTTGTACCCTCCGATGAGTTCCTGGAGCAATGCAGACTCATTGTCTCTCTTACTGAGTAGGTTACAAAGACTATTTTCTGAGAGCAGCTGGGAGTGTGAAGTTTTGATGTAACCCAGCTCTAAAAAGCCTAATTTAACAACTGCATAAACTGATAAAAGATGTTAAGGGGCTGTGCTGCAGCAGGAGCCTGCACAATCCTGCAGCTCGCCACAGCTGAATTTCAAGACTTCAAGAGATTGCAGCCCTCTTCCCAAGTAATATCACACGGAGAGATGAGATGAAATGCATGTTGTGTCAAAGCCGACCGTGTTATATTACCTCCAAAAAAAAAAAAAAGATTCTCAAGGATGGTTTCACAGACACATTTTAATGTGTAGCAAGGACCAAAACAAGCAACAAAAATATTCTCCTGTATTAGAATTTTAAATCCAGGAACAAGACTTAATCTGTGTCCAGGGAATCAACCCTAAAAATGTTCCAGTGGGTTACGGGGCCAGGGTTGGTGACCGTATATTTTTAGCAGTATGCTTCCCCTTGCTGATCTGGAACACCGTCCATTTCAACCATGTAGGTCGTGCAGCTGGGTGGTTTGTGCCCGTTGACCGGCAGTTCTAATGGCGCCTCAGCGTCGGCGGGCACAGCAGTTAGGTACATATCCCACATCTGCTCAGGGAGGTCCAGCTCAATCATCTTCTGCTTGATCCTCAGGTTCTTCTCAATGTTACGCCGCTTGTATTTGAACTCTATGATGGTCTTGGTATATCTGTTCAATGCCGTCACTGCAGAACCCATGCAGGTCCCAAAGGAGCCCCATGCTAAGCTGAGAAAGAGGTTGCAAACAGTATGATGATATAACATAAACCACAACTCATTCTGCTGTATATGTGAAATCATCTGTAGCATCTCAGTATGACCAAATTCTATCAAATAGGCTAGGATAGTGGTGTTTTTTATGCATATTTTGTTGTGTGTCTTGAGTTAACCATTTGGAACGGCACCTTGTTTGCACAGAAGATGAAAAAAGCACTCACACATAAGACCAGCTGTAGTCCCAGGTCTTGGGCCTCCAGTCCTCTGGCCCCATAGCTACAGCCAGCTGGAATATGGTGGTGAACATCATGTGGGCCACCATCCCACAAAGGCCTGGGAACAAGAACAAGAAATCAGTGTTTGTACTGGTCAGACAAATGTATGCCCTTAAAAAATAAATAAATAAATAAACTGAAATCCTCCGGCAAGTGTTTCACTCATTACCGCTTCTCTTTAGAGTCTGATAACCCTATGGTATGGTACTAGATTAAACTGCTGTATGGTGGTGGGAGCCTTATAATAAAAGATAATGACATACATTTAAGTTTTATGTTTTTCTGTGAGCAAAAATCAATAAGCAGACAAATATGCTAGCCTTTAAATTCTTGCAAATTAGCAAAAAAGTGATATGTCTAAGGAGCACATATTTTCTGACATGACATTTCAATGTAATTTAACCACAAGACAGAATGTCCAAGCCTTAAACATGTTCTTACTTTCATCTACAGACTTCAGTGAGCCAAGCATGGGTGTGCGAGATACAGACAGACAGACAACAGTGAGGTGAGCTGGACTAGTCATGTCTCTTCTCTCCCTGCTGGTTCCTGGCCATCACTCAACCAACATTCTGCCTTTTTACAGCTGGTTTTCTTGGGATTAGCGCATAACAACAGGGGGGATGGGGCTCAGGGGATGGGG
>OMKZ01015195.1:0-15447 GCA_900302535.1 Neoniphon sammara | reverse complement strand
AGTTGACAGGGTGGGAGGGGGCTCCTCTGGGCAGGCCTTGCCATGGCCCAAAACCGCTGCCCCAGTTCCAATCCGATTAGTCCACAAACCAGCAAATCCTCCGAAGCAGCGAGTGGACACTGTACAGACCTCTGCTTATGCTAGCTAGCATTGCAACAGCCTGGTCTTTACCTCCTGACTTATTGTGTTGCTGCTGCTCCGATTGATTTTGTGCAAAATTATGTCTTTATCACAGGGTGATTGGGTGGGACCTGTTCCCCTGCTCAATATAGATTTTCATGGGAATGCCTTTGGCAAACAGATTTCATTGAACAAAGTCTAAGCATAACAGTTCACTGAAATTATTCAGAGATTTTTGCCTATTTCAAATGCTTAAGGAGAAATTTGTGGAGGTCTTAGCCTCAGCTTCCTTTACTAAGCTGTGACACAAATCACACACAGACAATAAGCAGCTATTATCAAAGCTGTTTAGAAAGTGCAGCAGCTTGCAAGATGCACAATGTTCCATATTTAAGCAGATATATTTTTACCCACAAAATTAATTTGGATCAAGAAATACCGAGACTAGATGGAGTACAACCATTACTTTTTCCTTTTTTTTTTTTTAAATTGAATTTTTATTTTATTTTACTTGTAGTCATTATTCCAAAAACCATGTCTGTCAATCCAATTAATTAATTGGATTAAAGATTATAATCTGTCAGATAATTTACCTAAGTGTATTGTTTTCATTGAGATTAAGTGGCAAGATTCAACTGTAATGGAAGCTTTCATCCCTTTGATTGGTCTGTGCCAGCCTGTGTTAATTAGGAAATCATGGTGCCAGAGCGGTCATCCCAGTGACAGTGTAAAACTCTTTGTGGCTCTTTGTGGAACTCGTAAATCAGATTGGAGTTTTCCAGGAGACAGAGCCTCTCTGGAGGCAGTAATAATCTCATTGGTTGAGTATAATCTGAGTGGGTGGAGTCATTGCAAATTGAATGGGAATGAAGGCCCTTTAGTTAAAACACAGCCTTATTAAAAATACACATAACAGTGACTTAGTTTTATTTTCATTCATGACCACACCATTCAGGATTTTAGGAGGTTAGCAGGCTAACTAACTAGCTCACCTTGATAGCCAGTAGGCCTATGGCTAGTTTGAATTTGGATGGTGAAGTATGCTAACTAATTGGGCCTCATAATATTAACTACCTCCAATATTACATCTTGCCCTTTTCAGTGGGTTTTCAGTTCAACATTGCTTTGCCAGAAAATCTTATTTATTTATTTATTTATTTGGCTCCTCCCAATTAGGTTTAATTCACTAAATGAGATTATTTCTGGGTCTGAAAAAAATTATTGTATGACTAAAACTCCAAATTAGACCCACTGCAGGCTTCTATCCCACAACAGAGAGCAGTGTACCAGCTTTATCACGGTGGGGGGAGGTTGGCACCATCTGCTGTCATTCAAAACCAGAAGATATACACCCACGCAAGGATCACTTAGATTCCATGATGTCTCTGCTATTTCATTTTGAATGTCAGGATGTCCGGATGAAAGAAAAAGTAAAGCTTAAGAGACTCAAATTCTGGTCTACACAGGGCTTCCTTTGCAGTGTTACCTGACAAGGCGGTGCACAAGGCAGCGAAGGCATTGAGCTTCAGCTTGTTCATGACACTAAAGCAGGGACACTGCTCCAGGGTCATAAGAGCCCCGCCTGTGAAGAGCAGGGTGAGGTACAGACTCTCAGCCACTATACACAACCACAGGACCCCTGGGAACAGAGAACAGAGAAAGGGAGGAGGGAGAAACACAGGGGCTGAAATGAATTGTGTTGTCCCCATAATACCCTGTCCCTGGAGAGTAATCCCACTTGTGTGAGGAAAGACATGCATATCAGAGGGAGAGACAGGAGCAGACCTGTCGAATGAGGCCTGTCCTGGTGTAATCTGTCTTATTCTAATAGAAATACCTGATCCTACAGGACTGGGCGGATTTATGAAAACAGGACAGCAGCTGAAAATGGCCCATAACGTGTAATATTTCACAGTCTGGGACAAAGAATGAGATCATTGTAGCATCAGGAAAACAGGAATTTGGTCTGTTGATGTTGCAACAGTAAATGTGTCAACAAGTGATAAACCCTACAAGTTCCTCACTCATTTTTTATTTAATGTTACCACTCATCATTTTAATTTTAAAAAATCCTCAGGGTCAGATTTACCTGGACATATCAGAATAGCATTCATTCATTATTCATTCAACAGAGCTTTTAAAAGTAGCTGCATTTGTGATATATAATCTTTACATGCCAAATTTGTGAGAACATTCTAATGTGCAGATTCGGCTTACTGATAATTATTCTAGTGCTGATAGCAGCTGACAGTGAAAACTCAGCAAGTATAATATTTTTAGATCTTAAAAAAATGTAGACCCACTTTATACATTTAGTCAGCATTATATCAGTATTCTCTATTTTTTTATTTTTCATTTACAAATGAAAAATGGGGTCGTAGAAAAATGGCACGGACAAGATCACTGGACTTCAAGCTGATGTTATGTTTCTACACCAGAGTACTCTAACATAGCTTTATACTTGAATTTTATTGCTTATTGTGAACAGTAAAGATCCCGCAATCAGCATTCCACAACTGTGTCTTTGATTAGATAACATGAGTGAGCTCTTCCAGACAAACCTGCTCAATTGTTTATGTTTCACTACAAAAGGATAAAAAAAGAATGTTGAAATTTAGGCAATAACGTTCCGCCAATCACATTACAGTGGAGTGCTCTCTTCTAGAATACATCACCATGAACACCTTGTCATTCGTGCTATATGTGTACAAGATTACACTGTATGATTTTTCGTAATTTAAACTTCAACATAACAGCATTTCTGCAATGTCATAATCAACTGTTTTTTTCCCCCTTTAATTTCATCTTCTCATTATTTCACCAACCTCGTTCATGTTCAGGTGCAATCTCAGAGAAGTCTCTGCAGTCGAACCCTGAAATCACATACAAAAATACACAAAATCAGTTTTTGTTTTTCAATGAATCAACATTTTCATTTTGCACAGAACATGCAGATTTGGATATATCCATGCAAGCTTTTCAGTTGATCAAAAACTCGAGATGGAGGTACCATATATTCAGAATAATTTAAACGTGCAAGAGGTCATGAACATTATTGATTGTACTGTATCATAATTAGTTCTGGTATTGCTTAGATTATCGGTCTTACAATATAACACTGACGTTATTGATGACCTCATGTGGTAAATTTAAGCAGGATGCCTAGATGCCCATAATATTAATAATATTATATTTATTTATAACAATTTATATGTAGTATTTCGTAGCCAGACAACATCCATCAACATTAACAAACATTCAAAAGGCTTTTTATTGGCACCAGCTTCCTGCTAACATTTACTACACATTTGAAGATGCAAGTAGCAGGGAATTCAACATTTTTTTCTGAAAATTGCATGTAAATCCTGGAAAAATTCTATTACTTATTCTAAATATTAAAACAGCTTAAAGGAGCAAAGAGGATGGCTTGCATGCAAAGCTAAATATTTAATCTGATATTGGCTTTTACCAGCATAGCTAACAAATGCTAAAAACAAAGCCACTAGCACAAGAACCTGAAACATAAAAGCATGATTGGTTTAATTGATCAATAACCAACTAAAAATGGATTAACAGGCTTCTAAAATCATTGAACTCTCTTTCAACACCCTCAAGACTTAACACTGTCCTGCAGATTGAAAAGTGAATTTATTTGTTTTTCCTTTGCATGAAATGCTTCTTCCACCATCACTTCCTGTTTCTTTTTGACACCTAAGCCCCCAAGCTAAAGGGGCACCAACGTATCGCCCAGTTGCCTTACCATTCATGTCTGCGGCCTGCTCACAGGAGAAAAATATGCCTGTGTGGAACTTCCTCAAGAGAAATTTCTCCTCCCCGGTCTCGAAGATGTACTGGACCAGCCGGCTGTCGTTGACGTTGGAGCTGTTGAAGCGGATGCAGAACGTCTGCTTGACCTTCACCGGTGGTCCTGTACAGAAGGGCTTCACCACCTTCCTGGTCCCCTCACACCAGTAGCTGGTGGTCACGGCTGATAAGGCAAACGCAAACGCCACAAAGTTGAGGGTGAGTGCCAGAGAAGCCCGCCGGCCGCGCTCTAGCCTCATGGTCGAGGCCAGGGCGAGATGAAATGAAATGAAAAGGCAACTAATCCTAGCTTCCGATATGTAGCCACCGTCCCAGATATATCAAATCTTCATAATCTTGTTGTTTTTGAGGTTCCTTGGGTAATAAGGAGAATGCTGTACATCCTGCCACAGGCTCTAAGGATGTGCTGCCACCTTGGCTGAATGATTCATTCTCTCCCCTTCCATTAAAACAATAGAATCCCATGCCAATCCAGTGACTCTTGGTTTTTCTCTGCTTCATTTGAACTCTCTCACTCCTCACCCTCTGCTGCTTGTCCAACCCCATCTCGCTCCTCCCCTTCAACAAATCTTTGACTGCAGTATTATCTATTACAAATGGCAAATTATATCCCAGACCTCCTTTGAGCATATTAATAAAAAAAGATTACTTAAAGCTTAGTTTATAATCTGGCACAACGTTCTTCCATTTGGTGTTGCCCTTTGTTCCTGTTATGTCAAAGTGTATCCCAAAGTAATTGCAGCCACAGACATCAGATCAAATACATATTTTACAGCCAGTGACCTGTGACATAACGTGCACACTCATATGAGGCTGAAAATCAAGCCATAGTGTGCGCATGCAAGGCAAATCTGTCCATGTCTAATAGCTTGATGATATAGGATGTACCATGCAAATGAACACAAATTACTGTAGGGAGTATGTGAAGGAGAAAACAGAGAAACATATACTGCTTTTAGTCAGATAGATGGGTCTTTTCCCCTTTATAACTGCCCATCACTTCATTAGATGATGTTGCAAATGTTTCTCCATTACTCCAGAAGAGATTGTACCCCGGATGTCTGAACATTTGCAGAAACTTGCAATATTCTGAAATGTCTCATGCATTTGGGGAGCTTAGTATTTAATGGCTGATCTGGGCAATCAAGATTATTCTGTGATTCTGCTAAGCATGTGCATGAAAGAAATGTCAGAGCCATTCAGTACATGGATCTAATCAGAAATCTGGGCACAGTTCATTCACAAAAGAGAAATACAACTATGCACATCCAACTATCTCAGACATGTGCTTGGAACAAGGGTGAGCTTGAGTGATAAATAAAAAGATACCCACACACTGAGGCACAGCACCGCTGCAAATAAAGCAAGGTAACTATATTTCAGCTTTGTAAATAGCACATTGGATCTCCACTCTAATGTGTCTTGAAGTTCATCGAGCAGCAAAATGAAAGCACAGATCACCAAGCAAGCTCACCATTTTGCAGTATAAATGCAAATGCTGTATAAGATATAGGATTTTGACAGGAATCCTGTAGGTTTAATCCGAATCATCTTGCATGTTAGTTAGATAAAAAGAGAAAAGTACAAAAAGACAAGTAATAGTAAGATGAAAATTTTTAAACTGAATTTGATTCTGCATTCTTTGGTTTGTTCAGTGATGAGGGCTTCATTTTTAAATGTATTTACTTTCATTTTCTGCAAACAGCAATACCTTTGACTGTAATAGAATCAAGACTATTAACAAATATGCAAACTATTGCCAGCTCTAACCCTGGGCAGGAAGAGTTTCCACATTTATCAGCCCCACTACAATTGGCATTGGATAGTATACCCACTCTTTCAGCTACCACTACACCAGTGCTTCAAACTCCTTTATTCTTTCACAACATGTAATCATAAACTGGGAATAAAACCCTGAATGTTCCCTCAATCACAGCAGTGATGTTATGTTCCCTGATCCCGGGCCAAATCCAAAATACACTGAATACACTGAATACACATGCAACCTTAAAAATTCAAGCTTACAAAGGTACAGTACTTCAGCAAATGTCAGGATTATCCTTTATTTGAGTCCCTTTGCCAGGTTAGCACCACTACACTGACCATTTTGAGCCAAATGGTCCTGAACATCAGGAAATATTAAGAGACCAGTCCCAACTCAAGTCCAAACCCTAGAATCTAAGGCTAAGTTGAATAAGACTCACTATAATCCTCCCACATAGTGCCTATTAGAACAATGATAAAATAAATAAATTTGATATGAGGATAAATCAGACAAATGCCACTCAACAACAACTTGAGTTTAACAACAAGTTTATTATGAGTCAAATGCTTTGTAAGAAACTTAGAAGGCTGTTTCCAAGACATACAAAAACGCTTCATAACTAGAATTTACCACAGCATTGCAGCTGTGGTAAAATTTGTGTCATGGCTGGTTCAATATCTGTACTTTAGCATTAACAATGGTGATAATGATGATCATTAGGGCATCAAACTGAGCTGTGGGTGGCGAAAAGCAGCAATGACTCTCCTCCCACCCATCAGAACATATATGGACAATATGGTAAGTATGATTTAAATAACATCCAACAGAAAGGCTGCTTGCCAAGTTAAATAACATCCAAAAAGTCAGAATGAACATGCAGTTCCAGTGGTATTGTAGAAGCCTGTCAAAAAGCTTAGGGAGATGGGACAAACTTTACAGACATGTCTGCCAGCATATCTTACATGTCTGCCAACTTTCACATATGTTCATGTTTGTACCAGATAACGGCGTCACATTTACCAAATGAAGATATATAGTAATACAAAAATAATACAAACCTTTGAATCAACAGACCTCTTCAGCAAGTTTTTCTTTGAACCACTGCACAACTGCTGGCAAACTGAATTTAAAAAGTATGAACTCTGATCCAAATATAAAAAGAGAAAAGTCAATGATGTCTTATTCCATCCATTCATGACCATAACATTCATAATCTTGGATGGCCACCAGGCTATCTTACTAGCATACCTAAATAGCTATAGGCTAATACAACGAGCTTGAATGCTTGAAAAAAAAAATGTAAGAGATTATTTCTTCCTCCAGAGCAGCTCTGCCTCTGGGGAGAGTTTCTATGAAAAAAAACTAATCTGCACTTGGGTTTACATTCCAAGCCTAATTCAAATTGTTGCTAACAGCAGTTGCTACAACAGTAAGTGTAGCACCTACTCTAAAGAAGTATTTCAAGTGGGCACAATGAGAACATAAACATATCATAGGGAAAATTCAAGAGCAAATACCACGATTTGTCAAAGGACTTCCTCAAACTAGAAGTAGTACTAGAAGTAGAAGTAGTATAAAAGTATAAAGTGAGTGTGTAGAGAGGAAGATGCTTCCCCGGAGAGAACGCTGAACAACAGAGACATACAGTAGTGGTGGGCGGATCGATCCAAATATTGATAGTATCGATACCAAGTCGGTATCGCTATTGGATCGATAGCATGGTGAGATCGATACTTTGCATGCATTGGTACGGTTTAGTCAAAGAGGCGACAGCCAGGTCGCCGGACTCGCTGCCTCTGTCTCAGCGCGGAGCGGGCACACTTTGCTCGTCCTCCCCCTCTTGTGTTTTGATGGTTGGGGTTAGGATTAGGTTAAAATTTATTTTGTTACTGTTCTATTGCTTCTGTTTAATAATAATAAAGTATTCTGTTGTCACCTATAAACTTTGCCCAAATTCTGTCCTAGGTTTTAACAAAATAATCCAAAGGAAAAAACACCTAAAGGTCAGCAGTTTGATGATATATCAACCTTAAATATTAAAAAGTATCGGTATCGGCGATACTGGCCCTGTATTAACTTGGTATCGGATTGATACCAAATCTTGCAGTATCGCACACCTCTAACATACAGGATTATATTTGTTAGAGAAGCAACCCACAGTGTTTTACTGCATCCCCAAGACCTCAGCCAGTGGCGAAAACCCAAATGTCTTTGTTCCAACAGTTCAATTCTTAAAGATATGCTGTCACTTGGAGGCATAAGAAATGGATGTGTCTTGCAGCAGCAACCAAGGGTAAACAAAACGAGATGAATTTTTCATCCATTAGTAGAAAGAACTCTTCATCAAACTGGACAAGAACAAGACAGTGAAGAATTATTCAGTTACTGAGTAGGCACAAGGAAATACAGCTTGGTGAGGCTACATACTGGAATACGTGAACAGACACAGGACAGAAACTTACAGACTGACCTGCACCAACTCTCCATCAACACTCGTTTGTAGAGTTGACTGTGCAATGGGAAGACATGGTAGATAGGCATATTGTAAGCATGTATTATTGTTGTTAAGACTTAAATGTAGACACACTGAACTAGCAACTGAAGCTCATCAGCAAGACTGGAACACCAGGGCGTGGAAGATGGTTGCTGTGTATTTTAAGTTCATGGGACCCATTTTGCACGACTACCTTCCTGAGCCTATGTCAGGCCACAAGAGCGACCTCTGGAATTGCCAATGAACACCTAAACAAACAGTGTGTGATTGAAACAGAAATTGAAATTGGATCAGATTTCAGCAGGCCATGTCAAGCTAGCACCAACAGGGGGGCGTATTTATGATCCCAGTACGCTGTGTTCCTAAATTCCCATGTGTCCACGGTTCTTCAGTGTATTCAAACTACGGACATCTTCATGTTCTCTCAATTCTATGTTCTCTCAAATTAAAAGAAAAATGTCTGTACCTCTGGTATTTTAATGAAAATGCATAAGCTTATTTAAAGAATTAGTGTACACGTGGTTTTTCTAATAAGTTCCGTTAAAAACATGGATGTTGCAGACCAATGGATGGGACACTTGGAACTTTTTTTCACTTTGAAAAAAATTATTCAGGGAGATAGATTGTGGGTGAAGAATAAGGGTAGATACAATGCCAAGGCGGTGTAAGTGCAGTATTGGTAAGCAAAATTTTACATTACGTTCATGTATAGGCTTTTAACTGATGCTCTTTTGCAGAGTGACTCAGAAGTGCAAGAGCAGAAGCTTCAATTCAGTGATCTCTAAAATTAGAGGCAACTGACAGAAGATCCAAAGGTCAGAGCTGCAGTGCCCTGATAATATTCATGCGGCTATAGAATGATTATGTAACAGAGAAGCGGTGGGAAAAGAAATATTAAGAGCAACTACATGGAGAGAGGAAGAGACGATTTTTGAGAGCAGTGATGGAGTTAGCAGAGGAGAGGGAATACAATTCAGTGAAGTGTGAGGGACGTGACGCATTTCTTGAAAACAGTTTGCACACTTTTATAAGAATATCCTTTACAGGAAAATATCTTCAACAGTTATCGAACCGAAAAAAGTACACTCACCTTCCTGGGCAATCATCTTGGGTCATAGTGACCAAAATGTTAGATTCTTATTAGAAGTATAGTTACAAAATGAATGTCAATTCTATTGTCATTATTAAACTGCACATATGACACATAAGGCTTCTTTTCAGTATGACTGTCAGTTCATATTGACCTGTTAAGTGTTGTCATCATTTCATGATTTTTTTTAAATGTTTCTGGTTCTTTTTTTTTTTTTTTCTTTTTTTTTTAACCTTTGGCAAAAATGAATAGGGCTTTTGGATCCTGCAAAACAGTCACTCTACTTTTTGTTTTTTTCATATATTGAGTAACATAGTTTGAAATAACATTTAACATGGTTATTAGATATTTTGTCACATTAGGACATAGTTTAAAGGCAAATATTTTAGTACCCATTCATTTGGGAAATGGGAAGGATCCAGAATCCCTTACTTGGGCATAAAATTTGCATTACCCTTTACAAGTCTGTCGGTATGGGATATGGGTTTTGAACAGTCATAATAAAGTAAAAATAAAATCACATACACTATGAACGGCAATTCAGTACTGCAGGTTTAAGTCTTGACTTTCTTGTCTCTATCTTTTAGAGAAAGTTTTACATTCACAAATGCTGACTCACTGCCCAAGATCATGTTTTGGGGTTATTTTTCTTTTTGATACCACAAACCTGACAGCAAGTACACTGAGTTACCCAGCATAGCGAGCAACCCACTAAACCTCTTTGTATCCTCTGACCACAAAGAGATCGTTCTGACCATTAACGTCAACATAATGTGAGCACAGGAGGACTAAGTTATGAAACAATAAGCCTCTGTTGTATGGTGAATCTCTCCTAAGAATGATCCTTTTTACATAATACATACCTGCCAGGGGTGAGCTCAGTTTGATAGAATCAGCCCTGTAATATCAGATTATTGACAGATGTGAGATTTGGATGTCTCTGTGTCTTTTCCTGTAAATGCGTAATAACCACAAAGGAGGATATGTTTACATTCTCTGCATTGTATGACAAAACTTAAATCTTATTTGATTATGTAAAATTCCATGAAGCCATTTGAGTAAGTAAATAAAATGATTGGAGGTTTCCTAATCTCTGGTTTTGTAAAGGTACAGGGATATGTTTCAGTCTGATGCTCCTGATCATGTTCACATTTTCAACTTGGAATAAATTTGAGCATGAACAGTGGCGGGTAAAGGAAAATGAAATAAGAGAGTGTCCTTTTCAGTTTTAATTTCAGGGAAATGAAATTATTCCAAAGTAAAACAGAGGGAGCTGTCTCTTTAAGGAGCCACACATGATAGCACTATATGCTGCAGCGTTATGACCTGCATGTCATTTTGTTTACCATCGTGTCAGACTTAATCTGCTTCTGCGGCCCCTCTCAGCCCCTGACGCATGAAAGGAACTGATGGATTACTGTAAGGTTAATGTGGTGGACACTTGACTCAGCCGGCTCAGCCAAACCACACTTTGAACCGAGATACAGCCAATTTTGATTCAGACATTAACACATGCACACACACTTGATGACATGCACACACGACACAAACACAGATTCTACTAAAAACATTGTTTGACAGCCCTGTTTCTGATTTCTGTTATGATTCAGCGCCTCCAAAAAGTTGTCTATCTCTCATGGGCAGTTTCGTCACAAAGCTAGAAGTATCAGTAATCAAGATACCGGTTTAAATTTGAAGCTATTTTATGGAAAAAGCAAAAAAAAGGAGAATGTCTTCTATCACCCACAACTGTGTTGATATAAAAGATCAGCTTGCAATCATTCGGTTTCAAACATGGATAAGTTATTATTGCATTTTCATACAAGCCAATTTTATATCAGCTGTTTTGAATAATAGTCAACATAGAATGTGGTTGAAATGAAAGAATAATTTGTGTTCAGATGGGTCAAAGTTCAAAGCAGCTTTAGTTAAATCAGGAAGTATATCCCTGCTGAGAAAAACCAATTGGCCCCCCGACCCTGTTGGCGCCTGTTACAATATCCTTCTCACCCATGTCTTATGCTACAATGGGAACTGTGTCAGTCGATGTCATTTTCTTCCATTTTAGTCGTAACTTTTTGTGGTTTTAGATGCCATTTAATCCCACTGCAACCCACATTAATTAAAGATTAACTTAAAGAAATTTTGCCCATTGTTTAAGCAATACTGCAGCAAAAAGGACATGAAAGGTCTCCCAGATGTTGACCTTTAAAACCCAGTGAGTTTAAGTCTTAATCCTCTGCTTATATGTCCAGTATGTAACTGTGTGTCTTCAAAAAATGTGTCATTGTGGTGTCACGTGGTTATCCCCCTTAATCTTCAAGACAGCCTGACTGGATTTAGGTAGTGATGACCATAATCCCATTGAGCACTTTGAGAAGCTGTGTGAGCAAGAGACTGAACAAATCAAAGTAGTGCCATAGAGGTTTTTACCCCCCCAAAAAAAGCGGTAGGAAGAGGGCAGAGTTACAAGAGGAAAGAGAAGAAAGAGAATTATTTTCTTTGAGGAGTGCCAGCCTGCAGCATGGGGAATAGTAAGAGTGGTGCGCTGTCAAAGGAGATCCTGGAAGATCTGAAGTCCAACACTAAATACACCGAGGCTGAGCTGTGTACCTGGTACCAGTCCTTTCTGAAGGAATGCCCCAGTGGGAAAATCAGCAAGGAGCAGTTTGAAGGCATCTACGCCAGCTTCTTCCCGGACGCAAACCCCACGGAGTACGCACGACATGTATTCAGGAGCTTTGACACCAACGCAGATGGGACTTTGGACTTTAAGGAGTACATTGTGGCCCTGCACCTCACCTCCGGAGGCAAGACTCTGCAGAAGCTGGAGTGGGCCTTTGC
Source organism: Neoniphon sammara (assembly GCA_900302535.1). Classification (NCBI taxonomy): domain Eukaryota; kingdom Metazoa; phylum Chordata; class Actinopteri; order Holocentriformes; family Holocentridae; genus Neoniphon; species Neoniphon sammara. Next base: position 3,309 of record OMKZ01015195.1, on the reverse strand, counting down.
CCTGTATGATGTAGATGGCAATGGGACCATAAGTAAAAACGAAATCCTAGAGATTGTGAAGGTACTAAAGTGCATTTTACATCTGCATTCAGTGAGGTGGAATGGAAAACACAGTATACAGTGAATGGCAGTCATAGCCTGGAGCAGGAAATTTAAAAATTAAAAAATGTGTTCGACAACATTTTACTCCTGCACTCTTGAATAATGAATAACTTTTAGTAACCATTTGGCTGCTGCCTTAAAATCTATCATAAATTTTGTGTAATGTAGCAACACTTTATATTATAATCTCATATTTTATCATTCAATTAGATAAAACATTATTTCAGTAAAGGAAAAGGAGAAAACATTGGCATTGCCCAGGAGAACTTGTGTCAGGTGCTAGAATTCAAGTTCATCATTTAAAATGCATTATCACAATCCCAACACACTTTACAAAAAACAAATTAAATAATACATTACATACATTAATAATACAAACGTTTCATATTTGATTAATTAATTAGAGTGAGGTGATACAAAGGTCATAAAACATTACATAGGAATGAAATGTTATATATTGTCATTGTCAAGTTATTGTTTTAAGTAATGTATTATTGCACTATATTATAGTATTATAGTGTTTTTAGTCATATCTGTGCAATTCAACACACAGTGTTGTTACATCCACTTAAGTGCATTATGTATTAGATATTTTCACTGAGCTTTTACATAATATTATTGAATATTTTCCACAGGCTAACACTGCAAAATAAGGCCATTTTAAAGTGGATACTGTATATTCTATAAGTTATTATTTAGTCCATAGTGTGAGTGATTCCTGTTGTTCAAAAACGTTCAAAAATTACTCTCACACAGTCAATATTCAGCATGATCCCTGCCGAGGACCAGAAGAACCTCCCTGAGGATGAAAACACACCAGAGAAGAGGGCAGAAAAAATCTGGGAATTCTTTGGAAAGAAGGACAATGGTAATTGTAACTCTAATTAATAAAATCCCTCTGACTGGGACAACAACTGAACAGCTGATTTGATGCTCTTCTGTAAATAAAGATCCACTTACAGTATCATGTGCCAATATGTTAATGAAGCTGTTGCATTAACATGCTCTTTTTTTTTGTCAATTCACAGATAAAATTGCTGAAGGAGAATTCATCCAGGGCGTGATGGAAAACAAGGACATTTTGCGGTTGATACAATACGATGAACCACAGAAAATTAAGGACAAACTCAAAGAGAAGAAGCAATAGTGTCTGTGCAGAAAAAAAAGGAAAGGTCCTTCTCATTGTTATAAGACTGTTCAAATCATTTTTCTGTTTACATACTTTTACAATCTGGCTGCACATCCACTAGACCCACATGTCTCTTTCTTTCTGACTGCCACCCTCCTGGACTGATTGTGTTAATATTAGAAAAATAGTTGATAATCGGTCTAGGGACGATTCTGCAACACCTCAGGAACTAGCCCTGCAACACCTGAGCCCTGATTTGAGAAACTGTGCGCTAAAAGACACATTCTGGATGTTTATTGAACACGAGGTGAACAACTGATTACAGGCCTCTACCTCCTGACTTGACTTCCATACATTTTTGATCATTCCCTCCACCCCCCTCTCTCCCAGTAGCCACTTTACTCTCCCAGGCCTCGGCTGTACATCAAGTTTTATCACACTTCCATTCATTCATTAGTTTAATAGCGAGAAAGTCGGGGCAAGAGCTCCTTATGAAAGGTATTAGGCTCAAATTAACAATCCGCCTGTATCAGCCAATCCTATTAGGGGCTGAAGGTCAGTTGAGACAAGCCGCCTCCTCACTGAAGTGTCTAGTTAGGGTAATATGGGCTTGGCACAGTAAGGAATAGGCTCCTTAAATATGCTCCTCATCCCAGGAAGGAGGGCTCATCATGTACTCACTCTGATTCAAAACATATTCAGTAAAAATGGTCATTTTCTTTGTCTTTCTTTCTTTTTTTTCATTTGTGAACATTTTATTGGGAAGCCAGGTGACCAGGGATGTGCAATCACTGCAAGAGATTATAGGAAATATTCTGCTGTTGTCCTGGATTAGTGTTTTGAAAAGGGAATACGCGGTCAGGAACAAGAGCATTGTTAAAAAAAAAAAGACATTTCTTTCCATTTGTATTCATTTAAAGGACATGCCTTTTACAAGATAGATGGGAAATCAATGGTGAGGGTGGAAGTAACAAAATACAATTACTCTTGCTACTGTACTTGATTAGCTTTCTTTGTGTAATTGTACTTTTGGGTATTTTTGGAAAAAAGTAATTTTACATTGAGCATGTTTTTGACTTAAGTGTTAAGGTTTGCTGTATTTTAAAAACACAACTACTACAGAGTTCAATTTTTTTAAGCATTGTATCAGAAACTGGCCAATTGTGGAGCCATTCACAGTGACTGTATTTTATTTATTAAAGACTAATGGGAACTCTGTCCTCTCGTCCTTTTAGAGTTACACAGGAAAGATCACGTCTAACAATGTTCTCTTTTGTAATAAGTAACTAGGAAACTTTTATGTTTTAGATTTGTTACTTATTACTTGTGCTTAATCTTACTTGAGCATTTTGTACCAGTTGTTGTACCTGTACTTTAAAGCTTCAAAGTGACAACACTTGACCTGAGCAGGAAGTTTTGTTCCTTTTTCCATTCTTTCTCAATGGACATCAAACACAGTTATAGAGTTCATGCTGTTGCATTAACCAAGTGTATTGTATGTCAGAGGTAAATTTAATCCTAAGAAGATAATGTTGCTATAACAAGACCATACCCATCACGTTTAAACAGTTTTGAACATCTGCATTAGCAATATTAGTGGATAAACATCTAGTAAATATTTGTCAACTCCAAAAAAATTATCACAGAAAAATCAAAACTCATTAACACTGAATCCATTTTAGTGTATTTTAGTCCATTTTAGTGTCAACCTGTGCAAATATGTAGTGTATCTGTGTTGTCTATTCTTTCATTTGTGGTCTCAAAGGAATTCCATTTATTTCTCTTTGGCTTTTAATAAAATGAAATATGTGGAGCTGTTATGTATGAACTGCATCCAGGAGTCCATATAATGGCTTTTGTGTATTGTTTCATTGTTTTGATTCAATTTTACTCATTTTTTCTTTGTTGATGGCCAGTATCAAATAGTATAATGAAGAATCATTTATCATTTTAACTTTTGTACATTAACACAAATTATGTTGCTGTGGATGACTTGGTGACAGCTTAGGTGCCTTTTGCAGATTATTACACATTAAGCAGCATATATGTATATATATATATATATATATATATATATA
>OMKZ01015194.1:24114-44978 GCA_900302535.1 Neoniphon sammara | reverse complement strand
CTCAGAGGAGAGCCTGCACACTCCACTCACGTAATAAGCTGCCATAGAATTACAGTTTTGTAGTTTGTGAAGACCAGCTAGCTTAACTAATGCACCTCAAATCTCACTGTGTTTGTGTGTGTGTGTGTGGTTGTGTGTGTGTTTGCATCGCTTCCAGCATGGTGGAAATCCCACGCTCCTGATTGAGCCATATCAACAGCGCACCCTTGATTTGGTATTTTTACCCTGGGAGTGAGTTTAACTGATTTCTTTAACTCTGCTACCCACGCCGTCTTAAACCGACTCTTCCCCAAAAAAATCAAAACGCGCGGCCTATTACGGTCTGCAGCAGAACTTTGATTAAACGCTCCAGACCTGGGAATATGAATTCACTTTCCGTTCCATCAGCTCAGACCTGCAAAATCGAAGCCGCAATCCACCTATAAACAACAAGAGCCTTCATTCTCGATCATTTCTTTGAAGCCGGGATGAGATTTTTATGTAAGAGCGTAGCATCTTATCTGCCTGAATCATAAAGTGGGACTGCAGCAGCGAACAGTGTCCCAGCCCCCCTAATTGAGACCCTGGAGATTCACCTGATGTGCCCAAATGAAATTCAGTGTTTGGGACGGATATTGGCAGGAAATCTGTGCACAAAAAAATGAGGACTCCAAACTAAAGAGTGAAAGACAAACTGGGTCTTTAACAGTAGGGAGTGAGCGCTCCATCCAGAGACAGCTGGGTTACATATTTTGTCTTTGGTATCTTTTGGTATAAAGCATCACAGACACACAAACTAGTGTGAGCAGTTTACTGTCATCACATAATATTCTCTAAGTATTGAAGTCCTTTTGCTACACTCAAATTTGACCCTTTTTTATTGACCAATTCTCGCGTCATCTTCCATTTTCTGACCTCCATATCCACTCCAGTGGGTGTAGGAAATTTAGTTTGCCAGTTATGATTGAGAAACAGTCTAATCTCCACATTAGGTTTAAGTTTTCTCATGTTACCTGGCAGCTCACTTCAAGCGTCGTCTTCAAAAGTGGCTCGGCACAAACTGGCTGGTCAACATTGAAAATGGATGCAACAGATTGTAGAAAGAAAGCAGACCACTCCTGCATGATGCCGTGTGTAAGGTGTGAGCGATTTACGTTTAAAATCATTCAAATCATTTTAAAATTAAAATCCATATTTTTTTCCTATATTTCTGTGGTATTATATGAGAGTGGAGGGTGTCACAATTTCCCCGTCTAGCTTTCAAACATGATGTAAAAACCTTGTTGTTTTATAAAAGTTGCAGTTTTTGATTTCCGAAGTATTTTCACTTCCTCTCTGGACTTGAAAGTGAATGGACCCTGTGTGTTTTTAATCAGGCTCAAGAAATGCAAATTCTCTCTCTGTTCTTTATGCTTTTTATAATTTTTTAAATATATAATGTATATTTTTCAAACTCTCTTTAACATCACATCCAAGCAGCTATGGCTCCCTGTTTGATGTTTGTTTCCATGACTGAGTTCTCTTTTCATGTTGCTATAAATACGTGCACCTACATCCCAACCAGTGCAGCATTTTCTCCCTCTCTCTCCTCAGATTCCGCATTGTCTTGTGTAAGACAAATCATCAGAGTGGAAAAACTCGGTTTTCTTTTCATGCCATAATGAAACAAAATAATCTAAGCATATTTCATCAAGAAAAAGGTAATTAAGGTAATGAGATTTCTTTACAGAGCGTTGGAACACGCCAGGCTCAGGGAAAAGGATAATTCGCTGTGCTTCTCCTTTGAATTTGTAATTAATGAGCTCACATAGGCATTTTTTTTCTGCTTTCAGCCTACTCTCTCAACAATTTGCATGCTCTTTTATATGAGACCATGTTAGGGTCTCGTTTGTCAAATGAATGGACATCAAAACAATGTCACTGCATGATGGAAGAGTTTTTTTTTTTTCATTAGAACGAGTGAATGGACACCAATGAGGGGAAAGTTGCATCCTTGACAGAAAATGTCACGGTGCTTCTGCTGGAAAATGTTACAGTAGTTTTACTGCTGGGCTGTCTCAGTAACTGCTTCTCTGCACGGCGGCGATTCTCTCCGACTAATGAGTTCACACACCGTCTGAAAATAAGACGAGCCAATCAATTTTCGCTCTTTTTGTTTCTCCATTGCAAGTAAATGAAAATCTATGTAATCCTAATAAGGGATGGATGGATATATGGATGAGGAGCCTGGAAAATGTGCACACAGATCTAGGCTGTGTACTGTAGAAGTGATGATGTAAGATACCCAACACCCCACCATCCCTCTAGCAGAATATATTTCCATTGTCCTTGAAACAGCAGTAGAGGCCAAACAAGTTTTTATTCGCTTTGACACCCATACTTTTTTTTTTTTTTTAATACATGACATTGTTTTCTTAATTTATTTAATTGGTTCTCTGAGGTCAGAGTCTCTCAGGTCAGTTCATTTTTCACCTACGGTGTCCAGCTCACAGTGGAAAAAGTTAGAGGGCTTTCCGCAATAGAGAATTCAAAGTTGCATCACAAATCTCCTGGCAGCCACATCTGGCACCATCATGGAGGTCCATTAGAGAATTAGCTGTGCACAAATAATGGCTAAATACATAACAGCCACAATAGGGAAAAGAAAGACGGCTCAGATTTGGTGTAGGTCACTTCAGTAATGTCCTAAGTAGAGGTGAAAAGCTTTATAAGGTAGATTTGTTTCCCAATTTAGGTTACTGAGACTGTCATTAGCCAACACTAATGACACTGAGGTCCAGACCTTTAATTTATTGCCATTAAATTAAACATTTCCACATTTGCAAGACATTTGGAGTAACGGTACAGACAGCTTCAGCTTTCCGTTTATCACCACTGGTCTCCTGGTTTAGTTTGTATGCAGCTCTGCACATTTATGCAAGGTTAACTTATTTTAGGTGCCACATTTGTAAGGGTGATGAGTTATTTTCACAATGCTTTATGTGTAAGCTTTGTGCAATTAGATCCCTTTCCTACCACAAGATATTGATTTATTAATTAATAGACCCATGAAATTGGCTCCGACTGTGAAAGCGAGCCAGATGACAGAGCTCTCACGCGGCAACAGCAGCCCAAAAGCGGCTGAACAGTCAAAGGAGACAGTAAAACTGCCTCGGTTGAGGAGCGCTGCACCTTAACAGCAAAAGGAATTCATAAATGTTAAACAAATCATCATCAAAACTTCATGGCTCGTTTGGCTGCTCGTTAAAGTCGCTTGTGCCTGACTTGGCATACAGTAAAGAATCTATCTGATGAGCGTTTTTACACCGGAATTCATATGCGTTTTTGATTTCATGCGGAAAACGTTGAGCATTTTTGAAAGTTTACATTTGGTATTATGATAAACAACTGGATGTGCTTTTGAAAATCATTAATAACCATTGTGGCATTTTGTTAATCTGTTGAATTAAACATCCCTTTTGGCTTGAGGTCAGTTTCTCACTGCAAGGCACTGCATCAGATATAGGAACTATAGGCTCTTGCAGTTGTTGTTTTTTTTTAACTTATTAGCCTATGCATTAAGCACTTGGGCTATTTATTTGTATTCATCTATGCAGAATAAATAACATACAGGAATGTGCTAAATTCCAATGTGTTTTCATGCATATTTTAATAATCCCAGCATTTCAGCCTCCTGGATGATCTCCATTCCTGATGTTAATATAGCCAACATTTGAATTCAGTGTGGCTGCTCTGGAGAAATACTCCAGACTTTCAGGACCATGGAGAGCAACAAGACTGTCGAGTGGCACAAACCACTTTCAGAACAAACTTGTGCGCTTAAAATTACCCCTTTCACTTACATCAGTGGTTCTTAAACTTTTTCACTTGTGTGCCCTTAAAACGAAGTGATGCCTACTCGCGACCCCCTGTCACAGGCTGCATGCAGAGCAGTGATCCGTCCAGCTGGAGAACAGCTCCATTTTCAGGTTGTTTTATTTATTCACTTACCAAAGGAGGCTTCATATTTTAAAATTACTTGGTATTTCACAGGAAAACAGTCAAAAATGGAGAAAAGATATGAAAAAACAAAGCTGATAATAATTTTGTATAATAAAAATGTGTTTTCCTATGTCATAATCATCAAGCAACCCCCTCCAGAATCATCTCACGACCCCTAGTTTGAGATCCACTGACTTACATAGTTGCTTAAAACAGGACTCAAACCCAGCACATGCAGTAGCTCTCCAGGTGGAGGCTTGTCTGGCAGAACCATGCATCTAATTTTAACAATCACTGATCAGCAGTGATTAGTGAGCCTGAAGGAAATGAAGGAGAATGCAGTTTTTCTTCCTATAGATCTGATGGACATGAATCATGCTGTTGTTAAAATGAAATTGAGCTGATTTCACCCACTGTTACACAAGAGCTGACAACCTCCATTGTGGCTGCCAGAGGGTGCGTTACGTCACCGGAAACCTTCTACAGTGACAATACCGGGGAAACCATTCAATGTGTGCTTGGAAAGCCTTTTTTCCATTCTATTATTCCTCTCAGTAAAATTCAGTTACAGCTCAACGTTCACTGCTCTAATCAAACCACAAGTTATTTCTACCCGATCCCCACCCCTCAGAGTAGTTCAGAGTGTGCAGAGATGGAAAGCCTCTCTGATGCCACTTTGAAGACTAGAACCAATTAGGGAATTATTATAACGAGGAGCCTCTAAGTGCAGATCTTTTGTTACTCAGCAGCTGCCTAATTGGGGTTGGTGTATTTCGAAGGCAGTCGGGACGGCAAGTCTGCTCTTAAGAAACGGTGACTCACTTGTGAATCAGTGACTCACTCGTGGCTGTCATCTCAACAGTTTTTTATCACATCGCTCTGTTCGGAAGTGTGCGCAGTGCTTTCTTTTTGGTTTTTTGTTTTTTATTTCAAAAGTGTGTTAATTTCTCAAAAATTAGACTAGAATATGTACCAGCAGAGTGATATGGCCTACTCAGTCCTAATGTAAACATGAAATGTATTAACTCATTTCCATCAGGTCTAAAACAGTAAAAAAGAACTTAGTTTGGTGAAATTTTATCCTGATGTAGACTTTTGTACCCCCAAAAGCTGCTAGGGAGGACCCCTTTTTGTCAACCACATGACAGCATTTCAGCTGGGGAATGATATATATGTACTGTATGTATGTGTGTATGTAGCAGTATTTTGTTCAGTGGGAATACGCTGTATATTTATGGCACATGAAGAACCACATTTTTCAGTCGTGTTCGCCACACACAGCGAAAATTAACTGAAACAGCCTCAGCCACTTTTAACCTTCCTATTCCCTTGCAGCTGTGAGTTGGTTTACCTTATAGCATTAATTCAGAAACGGCTGACTTTTTAGCCTGCTGTTTACAATCTGTAATACTGCAATCCATGCCTGTGTCATGGTACAATTACTATAATCACCGATATGCTGATTCCACAAGTTATTGCAGGCATTAGTATTGAAATAACTGCCAGTTAGAAAGTGCACATAGAAGCTTTGAATGGATAATTATCTGAGCTGTACTTCATCTCTTTCTCTCTCTCTCTCTCCACTCTTTAAATATTATATTTCCATGTATTTATTCAGCCTTAATGTAGCCTTTATTGTACTATTTAATGAATAAATCATACACCCACTGTCCACAGGGGGGGAAAAAAAACATAATGTGAAATTTAATGTGCTCTTTCTTTTCGGGTGTCTTTTCACAGCTCCTCTGACAGACAAACCTCCGAAAATCCTCTATCCTTCGGAAAGCCAAATCAGCGTTATGGAGATGGCGATAGGTAAGAGAACATGTTTCATATTCATACACTTTTTTTTTTTCTCAATATGGATTGTGTTGTGACATATTTGAGGTACACTATATGCCTGCTTGTCGCAACGACACTGTTTCACATTCCCAGGTTAGTCAATGTAAGCCAGTGGGCCCTGTTCTACTTCACTGACGCTTTGTTATGAATCCTATATATCAGTTCCCAACTTTCTGTGTATATTTTTTGTAAACTTTAAATCAGGGCCATGCAGTATATGCAAATAACTGCAGTTGTAACCTGCATGGAGTAATAGACAATGCAGTAGACCACATACTTTGGTGCCAAAAATCACAAAACATGATAATTTGCTTTTAAATACTGAACTATGACTTTCTGGTACATTATCTTACATGCAACACCGCCACTGCATTTGGCCCCAGAGCAGGCCAGAGCAACATAAATAGTGCTTAGAAATACTGTTTGACCCAAGTCTTGTAAATATTTCTGCACCCATCACTGACACCCATGGATTTTCTGTCACACTGGGGTTTTAAAACCACAATGCCTTTTCAAGTGCCCTGCGCTGCTAATATTGCCTGAGATAATTCACTGTAAGTTGGACCAGTTTGGACTGCACTTTGCACTGTGGTTAAGTGTGTGATTTTTATTCGCATTTGCCAAAACATTATAATCACTATTTATGTATTATCAGTAGTTCTCTTATTTATTTATTTATAGCCCTCTTGGTGATTGATTGGACATTGCTTTTACACCATGTTGGACAGACAAAACAGGATGAGTCATCTATGTCACAGTGGATGAAAAGGACTGTGACTCAGTTGATATGAAACCCATGTCCACTCCTTTTTTCCCTTTTTCCCCCCTTCCTACTCTTTGTAGTGCCTCTCCAAGCTTTATTATATTTACCGTCATAACATCTATCTTAGTTATCTCTGCAACATGGATGCAGCCTGTATTTGTTCAGCTGGGTAATGAGTCGAATTGGCACCACGGAGAAGCCATACATAAGCTCCCCTCTCATTATCTTCAAATTTGTGATGTTAGCATTACTTCAGATGATTGCCTCCGCTTCTGCCTTGTACGGCTGGCTGAGAGCGGACGTCTTTCCTGTGCCTTACCAGCTTTCGATGCACAGGGGCTCATGGGAAAATTCCTGCTTTGTGCCTTATTGGGCAAAAGCTCAGCTGTGGGTAGAAGGGAAAATGGGTCATGATGGAGGCTTCCTTTGAAGTAAATTTGTCATGGATGTTGAACATAACCGGCTCACGGAGGTAAAAGGTGGCAATCAGAAAATAGGCGCAAATCATTGTAGCTTTAAATTGATGACAGATAAAAGCCTCTCTACCTTTTTTCATCTGATTAAGTGTTTCGTGCTGGATGATGGTGATTTACAGAATCCATTGCGTGATAGCTTAGAGGACAGGCAATGCTGGTCAGACACCAAAGTATAAACTCTGCGCTCATTGTTTTCCGGTTGTTTTTTGATTGCTCTTTTGTCCAACTGGTGTTTTGTTAGATTTCACCACAAGGATTTCCTCAGATTTCCAAAGATTTCTGCACTTATTGAGTCACATTTCAGGATATAGCAGCGCCATCCACTTCCATCAGCTGCCTTGGATATTGAGCAGTGTAAGCTTCTAATGAATGGCACACGATTTGACGTCTTTCTTTTACTTATTGCACTGAATTTTGATCTAATCAGCCCCAGGGTCTTCGAGCATGATGCAGATGATCACATACTCCTTCTCTAAAATGCAAAGCTGGATGACTCAAACGATCTTGTCTGTAGATGTTTTACTATCTGTGGATTTTGATCCTCGGCGCACGGGGGATTGATATGAGCCCTTATGTTTTTTGATGCCCCTCCCTCCACCCCGATCCCATTGATATGCTGTACAGAGTCAGCAGGTCTGTATCCATAATGTATGAACGCCCGTTTGATGCTCTGCCTGTACAAGTCCCTGTCACTTACTTTCAGTGTTGGGGTAGCATGCTCTTGTCACCCATAGACAGCCTAGTCAAACGCAGCATTTCCTTTCAGGGTGGGATTTTCGGCGCAATTTTAATATTCATTTCCTCATGAAATATAGAAGCGCAAATGGCTTCGGTTGACAGTTAATTAGGCAGGTGAGAGGGAGAAAGCAAGAGGAGTGGGAAAGAAGGACGTGGAGAGACACTTTCCAAGCTCTTGTTGTGTAACTCGAGGGATGAAACAAGAACGGAGGGAGCTGTAAATGGAAGAGCCCAATTAATCAACACCTACTTTTCTTCTTTGTTCCGCTCCCTTTTTGTCTCCTAATGGACGAGGTTTCTTAGTTATAATTGATTTGATACAAATCGCTTGATTAAAACGTGTCGTGTAAACGTTCCTCTCGGCCCTGGCTGGGCCTCCCTGCGTTGTGTTCCTTCCCATCGACTTCTCTGTGGGACAAATCAGATACAGTTTGGGTCTGTAATTCTGTTTGACAGTTCAATGCACATTGCTTTCACTCCGTTATGTGCAGATGAAGAGTAATTGACTGCAGTGTGGCCAAGCACACTAAGTGCTGTACAAATAGTATGTCGGTTTCAAGTGTTGACTGCTAATGGATATGATTTGTAAACACTAAATGCTTCGACAACAGGGGGTGATTCATTTAGTTGAGTGCATGAACATTTAGGCAAAAATAACAATAGAGAGCAACGAAACAATCTTGTCCAAAAGTTTGCAGGGCAGAGTTCTGTGTCCACCTGTCTACCTGAAATGACATCACAGAAGTGCTTTTTTGACTTCTGCAAAATGTAAATTAAACTGGTAGGACACTTGTCGCAGTTGAAGGCATTCTTTTAGAACTGAAGTGATAGAAATACAATGATAAAATATATGAAACAAGATAAGAACAAATTTGTGCAGGTGAGATATAAAAACAACTATCATCTACAAAGAAATGAAAGAAAGAATGAAGAATGCATAGAGATACTGTATACTGAGTTTAATGCCTTGCTCAGAGGCATGTCAGCAGTAATTTTTCAGAGAGGGGAGAACATTACTAGTACACTTTTCCATCCCAAGCCTTATCCAGATATGCAAACTTTCATTCAGAAGCCTGCTTTTTTTAATCTTTAGTCTACACTGCCTGGTTTAATCTGTATAATGATGTTTCCTATGTGGACCTAATCTGTCACTTGTGGCCTTACTTGCCTATCAAACCTGATATTTTGTTTTCAGTTAGAGTGAATCCAGAGATATTTAGGCCCTCGATTCACACGTTTCTTGTGAGAATACCCGTCATTTTTTTCCCCCTGTGATCCTGGTAGGCTGTTAAAACTTACAGCCTTTTCAACGGCCTCATTCCTCTGGATATCACACTTTACCACTTGACACTTGACATTACGACACCGCAGTGAGTTTTCTGAAATTGCAGCAGAGAGAGGAAAACAAGGAGAACACGGTCTCTAAGTCTCTGCAAGGAAACATCCAGCCTTGGGTGCCTTCAGATGCCATCAGTGAGTGATGTTAAATCCATTCAAGGATTTATTTTTTTTACAAAATCTTGTAATTCATTTTTTGGTGTGCCTGCTTTCCTTCAACTTGTGTCAGGTATTTTTACTTCAGTTTGTGATTTACTAGATTTTCAGCAGTGACTGGCAACTTTGGAGTCTACTGTCAGTGGAGAAATTTGTATCTATGCATTTTCTATGACAGATTTCTCCCTGTATGGTTGTACAATGCTGGTGCGAAATGGTGAGTCTAGAAAGAAGCTCTTGCTCTCTAATTCTGACACCAAGCTTGAAAAAACAGCTGGAAAAAAATGTAAGCAGTCAAACTCCGTTATAGCTGTGCTAGAAGGATCTTGACATGACGCCATGTTCTTTATCTGTGGGCATTTTGAATGAGAATGCACCACAAAACTATAAAATGGGTCCAGAAATGAAAGGTATATTGCCATTTTCTGTTTTTTTAAACATGATTAAAGTGTTTCATGGTGCGTTTTAGTGTAAGTTATTATTTCGGTTAGTTGGTCAGTCAGTTGGTCTCAAAATTAAAAAAAAAAAAACTTTACTGTGCGGGCACAGTTATAAAATCTCTATGAGCCTGGCTGCCACATCTCATTGTTTTGTGTTTGGTCACTAAATCATAGGTTACTGTGCCAGAGATCCCAGGTTCAAGGCCAGTGTCTGCCAGAGGTGTTTTTGATCCAGTATTTAAATGTGTGTGTGTGTTTGTGTGTGTGTGTGTGTGTGTGTGTGTGTGTGTCTTGGAGCTGACAGCAACCATGTTGCCGTGTCTACCAGGCACAGTCTGCAGAGCATGTGAGTGGAGCAGAGAGAGAGGAGTGGAGTGGACGTAATTTCATCTGAGCAGGGAGCGCAATTAATAAGATCCCGCTGCGCTACGCTCATGGCCGCTCTGCCCCGCTCCACCCACAATGCCCCACTTCTCCAGACCACATGCCAGTGCTTGCTAAAGTCAAGATAAGCACAGATAAGCAATTGACTGATGAATCAGAATCACTCTCACACACTCATAAAAATGATGAGGACCAGTAGTTACAGTCTATTCTTTATTGCTTTGTCTGCAGTCACAAGTTATGCAGTCTGCTCAGTTTCAGGTAGTCCTGACCTATTTGGCAGCCGTCTTTGTGCATTTTGCTGAGACAGTATAAAGAAACATGCAGTTACGCCTCAGTGTCTCTTCAGTAATCAGGTCCAATATCTCATCATTACAAGTTCTTGCACACCTGTGCAGGGAAGGCTTTGAATAGATAATATAAGATTTATAGCCCATATGTCACTAAGTAAACACACGCCATCATCAAAAATAGGCTATTATCACCGCTTGATTCAAGCAGTTGATGTCAACAACAAATAATTCAAGTCAAAGTGGAGCGGCAGCTTGGGCAGGGAGTAGCTGAGCGATAGTGGAGTGAGGACTTGGAGCTTGGATCGGTTGTATTAGAAAAACATTGAACTGCGTTTCAGCTCGCTCACATGCTCTGGCACCATGAGCTGCGCACCATTTTGTGCCATTTTATTCATTTTGTGCTCCTTGTTTTTTTTTTTTTTTTTGCCTTTTTTTGCCTGCTTGCATCTATGAATCATGGAAAAACATTATTTTGACTCGTGGGCGTATCTGTACACAACAGAAATCGATATATTATATGATCTAATCTTCAGTTGAGCAGTTCTCGTAGGTCGAGCTTGGCGACTTATTAGATTGTGAATAATTGAAATTTTTATTTAGTCACCCATCATCACTGACATGAAAATGGGATACATCAGTCAGAACCAAAAAAAATTGTTCTTATGTGCTAACTTGGAGCTGTCAGCCACATCAAATTAGCATCAAAGATTATTTAATAATGATCCTCCTTCAGAACAGGTTGGCTAAACCTCCTGTGTTATTCTGTGGCAGGGCAAGTTGCTGTGAATGACTCCCGTTCCCTTCAAACTGACACTGATCTATGTAGATAGTGCTGCCATGAGCCTTTGAACTCAAAGCTGGAGAGACTTTGATTCCATTTCAATTCAGAACTTTTTATGAGGAAATTTGTACTTCCTACACAGTAATTTTTTTTACATCCACTGTAGAAATAGAACATTGTTAGGAAGAAATGACGAACTGCACTTTTGACAGCAGACAAAATGTCAGGTGTAACCGCGTTGTTTGATAATGTGGTTGAAACCCAGTTGAGCAGATGAAATATATAACCTTTACCTGATTTTTTTTTATCAATCCGTGAATGTTGTTTTTAATCATCCCATTACCCTGTAATAATCTTCTAGCTGCAGGTATATGGATTTGATCTACTGAGGTATGATGTTTGGGATTTTCTCGCATCAATCCAGGCGCCATTTTCAATATTGCCTGATTAATATTGATCTCTCGAATGTCCTGCAGAAAACATGTTGTGAGATGAAGGCAGACGATATCAGAGACTCAGGTAGATGTGTATGATGCATCATGTTCAACTTAAATACCAAGAGCCAAGGAGAAAGGATGGAAACGTCGAAGGGTCAGCAAGTCATAGTAATCGCATGGATGGTTATTGATTTTTTTTTTTTCCAGTCGTAAGCGGGAAATCATGCATCCTCTTGAGTCGACATTTGCACACTTTTCACCTCAACTTTGACCTTTTTTTGTTATTTGCCTCTTTGTTGTGTAACTTATAACGGAGGGCCACGATTAGATATCTTGGCCCTCATTTATAAAACGTTGGAGTCATGGAAAATACTGGAGCGCTCGCTTTGAAATTGAATACATTTATTAATAATTTAATCAAAAATGCACACAACTGCGGCTTGGATTTTGTTGTAAGCGCACAATTAAGACACTTCTCGAAAAGAGGGTGCTTGTGTTTGTTTTCGACTTAACCCTGAAAGCAGCTTGGAGCTTTTTCTCGGCACCTTTTATTGCACAGGTAAGGTTGCCACAAGCTGATATTTTCCCTCTCAATTTTTTTAATGAAACACATCTTCAAAGCGTCGCTCACTCTGTAGTACAATAGCTCAGTGGTATATACAGTATATTTTGCAAGCAGGGAAACATATCAACTTCAAGCTTGCACTTGAGCAGTTTTGTTCCTTTTAGCAGGGAGTTTTCGTCATGTTCTTCCATTTTCTTATCCACAAAGACTCTTCTTGTCTCTTCCACAAAGTCTTTTCTGTACACTACAGGCCCACCAACACCCATCCCTGATATCCACACAAACACACACACACACACACCACACGTTCATACACCCACCCATCCCTCTAAATGTCACAGCCTCGGCAGAGCGTTCCATCGATGCCAAGGGTTCAGAGGCCCTGGGATCAATATTACATCATTTCTCTCAATTAGGGCATATTTATTCCCCTCAAGTTATTGTACATCTGCAAGTGATCCTATCTGCATTCCTGGCAAGTCTCCACATGAGTCAAAGCCCTGAAGGGAGGGGAAGACAGAGAGATAAAGATGAACAGAGAGAGAGAGAGAGGTAAGGCGAATGAGAGGGAACGAGAAATGAAAGTAGGGGGGAGATTGGGAGAAGAGGAGGAGCAAGTGAGACAAAGACGGGAAAGCGAGCAGGATCATTTAAGATTCACGCGGTGGATGAAATATGATGGTGTCTTACCTTGGGTTATTACAGATGAAAGTGGATACAAGACGGCACACTGTCCCAAATGGTTAATATGCCCTGCAGCGTGGAGGCATAAATCGTGGCTGTCATATTAGGAAGGGGGCTGGTGGTGATGGGAAGGGAATCTTGGCGAAGAAACGCTCCCATTAGCGCTTTACTGTACATAAGTATGGTAATGAGGGGGACAGACTTTGCAGGTGCTGATGACCTGATCGCCCCGCCAGACCGAAGGAGACTAATTTCATCCGATAGCTGAGAAATCCACCAGACCGTAACCGCAGGGCTCATACCCTGTTCGCGTTTTGGATCCGTCCGCGACCTCGGGAGTCTAGCTTTTGTCCTACATTGACCGTTCCCACTCTGCTGCCTGTCAATGGCTCCCACCTGCAGCCTTGTGCCTGTCTCGGTAAAGCATGAGAAAAATGGCCGAAGACATTTGCTCTCCTTAGCAGAAAATAGCATCAAGAACCGGCCAAGGCACTTGAGTATTAAGATTTACTGCCCCGTGTCTGTGCCAGCACTGCTTCCTGTCTCTAGGTAGACCTATTAATCATACGCTGGTCTTTGGCACGTAGTGTACAGAAATTTCACCGGTCTGCTTCATTGTTTTTATAGTTAATGACTAAAAATGCTACTGCATTGCACCTGCATGTAAGTACAGGGAGGGTACAGGCCTTTTGCTTTCCCTCACTTTAGCGGCCCGTCATTCAGTGTAATGGATAGTGCCAGATGGAAAGACATATTACAGCCATTATGATAACTTGAATCGATATATTCATATCCGTTAGCGTCATTACAGTAGAGTAGTGGCATTCAAACGGTCTGCCTTCACCTTTGCCAAGGAGCTCATAAGCCAGAGCACTTGAAGTGGAGCTCCTTGACTAAAGCAGGAACCATCGAAAGTGCAGCTCAAGTTGTGTGAAGGATTGAGTAGGAAACTTGAATGAACATTTTTTGTTCCTAAGTTTTATTTTTCACTGTACTGTTTCTCTGTCCTCTTTGTATCGATATGCACGTTATTTTCATATGATGTCATGACATCAACATTCTAGCACATTCTGGCCCAATAAATCAGAATGGGAATCTGGAATGAAATTGTTTATTTCTCATGTGCTGTATATTTTATCAGTCTCCCCTGGTATTGTGCAGTAGGTTATATAAAATCTATAAAAAATTCAGTCTATTCTGCATAGTATTGTGATGTCCCGTGATACAAATTGTATCATGACCTATATATCATGGTATTGCGAATATTCCAGCCCCATTACATAGCTTATGAATGCTTCAATAGTGGTGTGTTATGGGACTCTATGTTGCAGTACTCATCCGCCTCCTAGCTCCCACACTCAGTGCTGCTACAGCACATTTTATGCACTAACAGAGTGCAGTATCCTATGTGCAATTACCAACCAGCTGCTGCTCAATCAACTGCTGCATTTTGATCAAATCTGAACAAGAATTTCAAACTGATCAACCCCCTCTCCTGACTCTGTCTATGTTGTTCATGCCCCTTCCAGCTCTTCCAAACCTGTTCTATAATTAGCTCGCTGTTAGCTTGCTGTTGCAGCAGCTCCGGATACCTTAAAACTCCGGTGTAGCTACTGTACTGTGGCTGTGATGCACCCTGTCTGATTAGTAATCACACAGCCTCATTCAAACACCTGCATATGGATTACCGACAGCAGGAAGACTCACTCAGTGACTCGTTCCGCACAGCACGACAGCTTGGCACCCGAGAGCCACCGGCTTTAAATTTAAACGCACCTTTTAGTGTGGCAGTTAAGCGCAGCGATTTTTACAGCCATTAGATTAGCCTTCAGTTTAACCTCAACACGGCAGTCACCTTGCTCTTTTGTGAGTCACTATTCAAAAACTTTGACTGCTCGCGGGCGGAGGGAGACGTGTTATGTTGCTCTAGCAGTTCCTCTGAGAAAAAGGAAACTTTTCAATCTGACTGCCTGGGTTATTTGATGTTTATTTGCTATAAAATTTATATTCCCAGCCAGCATTTTGTTCAGTTTTTTTTTTCTTTCTGAATGTTTAGAGAACCAGACTCATTAGTGTTGCTTCCATTTTTGTTTTCCCTGATTTTATCACGCTCTTATGTAATGTAAGCAAAGCAAGCTCCGCAGCAAAAATGAAAACCGTGCAACCTTTTTCCCTCATCATGATTCCTCGGGAGTGTGGTTTTGTGTTTCCCGGTTGAACTAATTCTACTCACTGTATTTCAGGCCAAACAGGTGGCTATATTGGTTTCCTTCTGGCTGGATTTATGTGAATTTGTGTCTGTGTTTGGACAGAGATGACAGCGTCTCCTCGCTGCCCGGAGTGTGACCTTGGTTGGGTGGCGTTCCCACTGCAGTGTGTCTTTGGTCTCACATTGGTCTTTTGGGCCAACTTCTGAATGCGTGTGTGTGTATGTGTAAAAGAGAGAGACACTGAGCGAGAGACAGAGAGAGAGAGGCAGAGGCGTCTGATGTCTAGCCAGAGAGCTAGAGGGCCAGGATGACTGTCAGGAGGGGAGGGAGATCACAGTGGCAGCAAACTTTGGCAAGTAACACATAAGAACACATGTGAGCACAGATCTGCGATGTCATGGCACAGCGAGTGTACACACACACAGACACACACACCCACACTCACATACACACATTTGTTTACACGCATGGATGCACAAACACATTCTTATGCGCATGCACGAAGACAAGCTCATGTTCAGCATTTGTTCAGACACACACACACGTTCACACTTAAACAAACACACACGTGGCGGCTCCAAAGGTCTTTTCCAGCTTTTGCCACCTTGCACTGTCGCCTCAAGGGAAATGCGTATGTGCTACAGCAGCCTGAAATGGTCAGGTTTGTCTTTCTCTCCACAGTTATTTGTCTGCTTTATGTTAGCCCACTGTATCTGGTGGTGTTGTGTTTGGTCTGTGGGCAGCCATGCCACAGGGAGTGCAAAGTGTCATATGAAATATAGCAGATATTTGTCTCAAAACCAGAATTAATCACTCAACACCTCAGTTGGGTGAAGGAGCTATTTTTTTTCCTCTTCGGTGGGAGGGAATATAAGGTGGACAGAGAGTCTGCAGACACTTCTCGACAAAGCAAAGCAGAACGTGTGTGCACAACTAATTCTGCACAGCTGATTTACTTTACATGTCTAGCATGGTCAGAAATTAAAGGAAAAATCCACCCTAAAACACTTTAACACTGCTTAAAATGGGGATTGGTGATTTACATTGCATTTCCTTTGCTGTTTTGTTGTTATAGGGTGTAATTCCATTTTTCCCCCATCAAAGCAATGCATACACATAGAGAGCAGCTGCAGCATGGGAGAATGAAATGAGATCTCCTGGTTCCATGCTGGATTTCTCCCTGTATGGTTGTTAAACACTGCTGCAAAGAAGCCCTTGCTGTTTTATTTTTAGGTGTTGACACTGAAACCTGACAGTTTATGTTTTCTGTTTTAGATTGTTGATTTTTTTTCCCTATTAAACACCATTGTATCTGTGCTGAAAATATCTCCCAGTGACTTTGCTGGATTAACCTTTGGTGAGTTAACCCCTGAATAATGAAAATACATCAAAACAGCATAGCAGCTCCAGAAATGCAATAAAGTAAGCAAGACAGTCGGTTCAAGTTTCTAAAATGCCCATGAAATTGTACACGAGGATGCAAAAAATGCCTAAAATGTCCTAAAATTAGGAGAACCCTGTTTTGCTTTTCACCTTGCTCATACTTTTGTCAAATATTCATGTGTGAATGCAGCTGCCGTCCCTTGCGGGCCACTGGAAGAGAGCCTGACACCAGGGAATTCCCTCTGGTGCTTTCTGGGTGAGAGAGTGGTGCAGTTTGTGTTTATTTTCCAATATACAGTGCAGATGTGTTACTTCATACTCAAGGAAAATTGGCCCTGAACAGGACCAAAATGCCTGTAGAAATCACATCAAGGGTGCAAAAAATTCCCTCTTAAAAGAAAGTTAATTTCTTAGCTCAGTTTCCAGTGAGAAAAACGACAGCAACTCTGCCAGCTGTCCTGGCAAAGCTCAGGTTTAATCTCTGAGGCTCAGACTAACCATAACACCTAAGCCATCCTCTCTGTTTAGCAACCACAGACCAGAATATTTGCACTCCCTGGCAGCCGCTTGAAGGTGGAAGATATTGAACATCTTTCCACACAGTCATGACACAGTAGGGATATTGATTTCGATAATGACAGCAACATAACTCAGGCGAAGTGTGTTTTCTGGTGTACTTATGCATCAGCGGGTTCCTGGTCCATTAGTAGCAGCACCTGGTGTTTTGGAGAGTGTGAAGGCGTCTGTAACAGGCCATGGATGTGATTTCTGAGACTCTTTCTGTTTAATTATCTCACACGATTTCATTGTGAGATGGTCCAAGGCTCGGCCTCCTTCTGTTCACTTGTTCCCCTGTTTGTTTGTTTGTCACGCTCAACATCTTGGACACCACTGCCCAGATTTTGACAAAACTTGGGGGAGTTGATGCCTCTCAAAAGTCCTCTCTGGCATTTTCAGAATTGCACTGATTGGCCCGAAAGAAGCGCTGCCATATCAAAACAAGGCGACACATTTGCCCAAAGGAGGACTGCATCATTTGGGGGGAATCACATATTCACTGTTGCCTTGTTTGGACATACAGCTGCTATTTATTTTGAATCAGAGAACACACTTTACCAGCTTTTTTTCAGTGTTACCAATTAACTTGTAAAGGGTGACATACATTTTATGTCCAAATAAGAGATCCCAGATTTATCTATACACTCTAGTGCGAAAATGAATGGGGTCTTAAATATTTGATTAAAAATTATGTCAAATTGAAGTTTATTTAGAGCCCCAAATCACTGTTTATAATCTCAAAGGACTTTACAGGTCCACAAGTTTACGACAAATAAAACACCGAAAGATAATGAGGACCACAGAGTGAGGGGGGCCCCTTCCTGGCCAGTAAGGTGTGCAATAGGTGCCAACCAAGTGGGCAAATTATCAGATTAAATTAGCAGAAGAAATTAGAAAAGGTGGAGTCAAACAGCAAATTAATTTAGCTAATTACACAAGATCAGAACAAGAATGAGATACACAAGATATGAAATGTAAATTATATAAGTGGAGGGAGAGGACTGGAGGTGTGTATGGGGGTGGAGACTAGAGGAGACTAGATGTGTAGTACAAGCAGCAGCAAGGCTAATGAAGAATGTATTTTTGCAACCCAGTGACACATTTATTTGTTAGCTAAATTATTTTTGTAACTCATTCATTCCAAAAATGCTAAAATATGTATATGTAAAATATGTAATAACACTAAAACATGTAATCACCACGTTATATGATATTTCATATGGCTCAATATATTTAAAACGAAGAGTTATTGGCTTCCAGGATCCAAAAATTTGATTCATTTATGCTGTAAGCAAGAACACAAAAGGATCTGGAAGTTTTCCAAAGAGCCACGAAATGGCAAAAACACTTTGCAGGTCTGTCACATCTTTTAATAATTTTTCCCTGGCCCGTTTATCCAGAGCGACTTGCTGAAAGACGCCTCAACATGACAGGTAACTGCTGATGGACACATATTGACTGTTGATCGAACCCGGGACCGTCTCTCTAAGCGCTAAGCTGCCACATACTTGACAGACACTCCCGCGTTTACAACCGTAGAGACCCCTCGGGTTCTGATGTTACAGGTAAATGAAGGGACAGAAAGAGGTAAAAATCCCCGACGGATTTACTGTTGAAAGCGAGGCCTGGAAATAGCGGGAGAAACATATAGGAAGTTTTTTGAGCAAGTCGTTAAAACACCTCCTTTTTCTCAACACTCACATCAGTTGCACCAGCTTACCTCAGACACACTGGGCACAGACTTTCCAGTTGTCAGTCGTGATTGGCTGCTTCAAACGCTGCACCGCAAAGGATCAATTTGCATTTTGTTCACCCTGTCTGCCACACTTTGGCGATTTGATTTCGTTTTTCCAGAGGAGCCGGGGTGTGAGTGAGGAAAGAGCCCTTCATTACACACGGAGTGGCAGGTAGGAAGGTTCAGAGAAACAGAGATATATAAAACCAGACAAAACAGTAGGCAGACAGGCGGGTAGTCATACAAACAAAGTAGGTAGAGGTCTCTCAGTCTTTCTCCTCTTCTTCCCTTCATATGTATATATCATTTTTTTTTCTTTTGCTTTCTCTTCCTTGCTTTGTGTTCCTCCCTCTGTTTCAGTGCCAGCGCAGCTCAGCACAGTCTGGTTTGGTTTCATAATGCTCTGACAAACCGTAATGCATAATGACACTAGACAAACACCCATATACAGCCTTAATCAGATGTATCCAGGTCACTTGTGCACAATTCATCCTTAAGGTTATCATCGGGGTCCTCAGCCATCACTCTCGCTAAATACATCTGATTGGTTGGCTGGTTCAGTGCAGTTTCTGGGCCAGGAAACAAGAGGCGGAGAAAGACATTATTCTCTAAATGAAGGGTTTATGCATTTTAAAGCTGCAGTAGACGAGATTTTTATGTGAAAATACACCTTCTCAGGCTTATTGGGCTAAATCGCAAAGTGTGGCTACGACAGACAAGAGCATCCCAGCCCTGTATAACTGAAACACCATCGGTTCACCCTGTTTGTCCAAATGAAACTCTGATGTCTGGTATGGAGGGAAATGGTCTGAAATCTACATAGGGCGACAAATCAAAGCTTCAGAGTGAAATGCAAAGCTGCACTTAAACAGCAGAGAGTGAGCACTCCTTCTAGAGAAAGTTGGACCATAATGTCCACAATGACAGATGAACCTCCTTTTTTTAACCACAATGTCCTGCAACGGCTTCTAAGACGAATAAATTTGGCATCCTCCAACATCCTCTCTGTCAAAGTGCAGTTGCCTTGTTCAGGTTTACCAGCACTCCAAATGTGAAAAATCGTTTTATTTATTTATTTATTTATTTTAATCTAGGTCCTACCTACATCCGTGCTTATGCTGTACAGTTACATCAACAAACCTCTTCAAAATAGGACCCTTGTGATTATTCAATTTTATTATTTATTGTCTTTCAGTAGAATTATATGATGATGATTTGGTGATTTTTGGGATGTTGTGACACACAATCTGCTGTCAAAACTGGCAAGCAAATGATGACAAGCAAACGCAGACGAATTTACACATTCGGCAACATTCTAAGGTATATCATTAAATAACATCAACATTTCTTTCCAGGGGTTGAACATTAATTTGATTATTTAATGTGCATTTGCAAACATGAGCCAAATTGTGATATATATCAATACAAAAAATAAGTATCAAGATGTTGATTTCGACCCCACTTGAAACTACTTTTTCATATTTCATTTAGAACCCGGTGGTGCTATCTGGCTTTGGTCTTTCTAACTGACAAATCAACTGATTAATTATTCAAACTGGCATTAAAGTATTACAAATACAATATCAAGTTTAGAGAGTAAAAGCAGCATCACCCACTCAATTTTTGCTTTGTTTTAACGCCACCTGAGGCATCTGATTTTGCACTGACCTCTCTGCAAAGCATCAAAACATTAGGGCCACTTTTTTAATATGGAGTTGTACCCCTTGCGGAGTTGTTTGGAAGATGAGATCAACAGTGTTTTACCTGTATACACCTGATAAGCCCATTTCATTGGAAGGAGCAGGTGGTTCTGATTTTTTCGCAGTTTTTCTGGAAGCGTTTCAGCTGCACAGAGCGAAACAATGCTCACCTATCAACACCAGGCAGCTTCGAAGTCCCTGGGCAATGAAGTGGTGTGTTGCCATTCTAGGGCAAGTCGCTCCTCTGTGTGTGTGTGCGGGTGTCTGTGTGTGTGTGTGTGTGTGTGTGTGTGAGAGACATAAGAGCAAGAGAGAGAGAATTTGTGTGCAGCATGTCAGTGAGGCTGTCTTCTCTGTCTGTCTGTTTGTATGCATGCTTGTCTCTCTCTTTGTGTGTATGTGTGTGTGTGTGTGTGTGTGC
>OMKZ01015194.1:0-13180 GCA_900302535.1 Neoniphon sammara | reverse complement strand
TAATCTTCCAGCCCTAGGGGAATGGCTCATTCGTGGCTTTTGCTTTTAATGCAGTCTACACTTTACAGTTGCATTACAGTATAACAACATAGTAATTCATAGTGATAAGGGCTGCCTGAGGTTGGTGTGCCAAGGTAAGACCCACATGTGGTTTGATCTACTGTACTACTCAGGGTTTAGTTCCTAGGCGTCCACCTGTCATTTCTCACTTTTTTTGTACAGAGGATTGGTGTGGAGATTCACTCTGTATTAAGTGTCTAATTTATCAAACCTAGCCTCGCAAGCTACTTGATGCTGTGAGTTGCCAGTACGAGACATACTCATCCTCCTCCTCCCTGACCACAATTTCACCTGCAGGCATTGCCGCCTTACATTATGCAAAAGACAGCTTAAATAAAGTCTCTATGAATGTGCCAAATGCTGTAGTGGAAACCACTCTACATGATTGAAAAATGTTGTTTGCCTGCTGCAGTTGATAGTAAATAGTGACTACTTTGCATCTATAGCCTGTGTATGTTTTTTTCTTATACCTTGACTGTATGTGCAGACCCAACATTATTGTAATGTCTTTAGCTGCATTTACCCCAGACTAGTATTATGTGAGGAGCTCATGCAATCAATGAATTATCCCCCAATGTTTTCTAAAATGTGTTTGCACAGGATAACTGGCGTTCGAATCGGCACCTTGACCAATTACGGCATTTAAGTTCAATATTTGACAATTTGTCACTTCCTGATTCAGCAGAGCAAAACTCGAAGTTTGTGCCAAAAATGGATTCTTAACCTCCCTCTTTCATACTGTCTCCTGTTTCCTTGACACGAGGGAGACAGGAATCATACTTCTGGAAGAAGAAGCAAATGAAAATTGTTACCAAAAATAACAGCTGAAAATACAGTTTGATTTGCACAAGATTATTTTTATCATGGTATATTAGTCTTCACCACAATGCAATAAATCATTTGTGCTGCAGTTTGTACTGACAAAAGAGATGGCAGATTGAGACAGGATTAAAAATGGTCTGTATCATTACAAAACACTGGACCTCCGCAGGTAATTTCTGTCCTGTGCAAATGAGGCTTTTGTTGCTGCATAGTCTGCATGACTGCCGCTTCTATCACTTCATCACCAGTAGCAACACCACAGCAATCAACCTCTGAAGTGGACTGGACCACATTATTCCTTGCATGTTTGATATGTATGACCCTGTGGTCCACTCTTGACACTGACTTGCAAGCTTGTCTCGAGTTTGTCCGTACTTCAACAACACCCTATTTTTCACTCATGCTTTGTTTTCTACTGTTCTCCATAGAGCAGCTCCACTGGAGTATTTGAGGGATATACAGTATGTTAAAGAGAACCTCAACAATATTTTTAAGAGCACATTCCATCCCCTTTTCTTTTTTCTTGGAATTTAAGTTTTTCAACTATTATGGTATATGGCATTATATGAAACAAGATACAAGAATACTGAAACAAGATCGAAAGGTTTGAAGAGTGGGTGGACATTGTAGCAGAACAAAACGAAAAGATAAAAACATTAACAACCAAAGTAAAATGTATATGACACAATTAGTTATCCATCTATTCCATTGAGCATATATCTTAGGATGCTTCTCCTGTGACTGCATCAATTCATTCCTTCAAGGTTGGGAATTTAAGTCCGTAGCTGTAATGATTCCTATGATGATGATTGAAAACTGGCAATTTATGATGATGTTTCAGTTCTATCCCCTAATAAACACAGCTCCGGCCCCAAGCCATCCATTTGAAATATTATTTAATATTTAGTCCAGATTGACTTGATAGCCGTGCATTTCCAAATTTAGTACAAAACAGTACCATTTTCCTTCCAACATAAAATATTATGTATTAGATTCACACTGTGGAGTCTCAGTGGTGTCTTATAATACTTGTGTGGTATCTTACCCTGAATCTCTCACTCACTTTCTTGACCCAGTGATTTTTCCCCTCTGGTCAAAAGTCCACTTCTGTAAACTTCAGGCTTTCTCCGTCACCTTTTGACTCCTGATGTTTTTTTGCTCGAAAACCACATTGATATGGATGCATCTGGTCAACACTGGGTGGTTTCAGGCACAAGCAAAAACCTTCAATTTTAATCTCCACCAGTGTACTTGGAAAAAAAAATGTTGTTTTGAAGTTATGGTCTAAGTAGATTGTTAGTGCTTTAGAAATGTGGAGCTTCAAAGTGACCTAGTTTTTTCAGATAGTCCTTTTTGAGTTCTTCATAAACCCAGCTGCAGAATACTGCGAATTGACCAGAGTCCTTATTAGAGGCTTCACATACTGTGAAAATAAATGGATCTTCACAGCAGCTGATTAGACAGCGGCTTCTCAAACAATAAAGATTTTGAACAGCCAATAATTTCCCGTGCACTTGATGTGATAACTTTGAACGTACTGAGTAAACTGAAGTATTACAGTCCAATTAACAGAAAAGAGGTGTTTCTTTGTATAATGCCATATTGTGTAATGCCATATTATGTCACAAAGCTTGTATTCAGATGTATGCTGAAGGTTCAGTTGGGTGCATGTCAAGCACTTTTAGCAGCTGATGAAATTGTCAAGTCTTCTCATATCTAAAATGATGGCCTCCTCTGAGCTGTGTTTGAACTGGACATGAACTTTGTAGCAGCATCACAGAAATCATAGTGAGAGTGCAGACATACAAGGATGTTTAGCTGAATGCACAAAATGAATAACTTTGTGATACTTAATAATTTTATGATAATTTGATATTTATGGAATTTATGATATTATGATATTTTGTGATACTATTGCAAAAGACATGTACTTTGGGCAATGGGACTTCATTTTTACCGCCTTGGCTGCCAAGCCTTGGCTGAAACCGGCCTAGTGAAAGTGCTTCAGCAGTGTTAAAAATTGATCAAGGTCTCATTTAATGATGCTTTGTAATACCAAGGATCCGTATCCTGCTTACCAGCATGAGTTCTTTTGTCACTGGATTGGTATTTTGGCAGACCATGGCCGCAGCTTTAATAGGACTTGTGTTCTGAATGAGACGACCTTCTGTTGTGTCGTCTGTAGTTATGATCTCTAACAATGCAGAGCTGTCAATGTCGAATATGGCCGGTCATTATTTTTTTCTCTTCTTTCAGCGTGAAATGTCTTGAATGCTGGACATCTGCAATTATTCCATTTGACAAATGTTCACATGCCAATTTGTAATTTTAATTTAATTGGCGTTGAGAAAGGAATCGGACAAACTTCTAGTGCAAGACAAAAAATCGCCATGTTTCACTGACCTCAGTGCAATAACAGTCACAAGGAGACACTGGAAGAAGACAAACCATTAGCAAAACACAACTCCCCCCCAGTGAGTGGTAATTGTGTTATTTCTTAATTTGCCTGTTGCCGTACCGATTGAATAGCTGCCTGTTGAGTGGCGAGGCGGGAGGTTAGGCAAAGCGTAAACAAATAGCGCTGATTGTTGATTGAAGAAGCTCTACATGAATGAAACGCAGTTTGGAGGACGCGGACAGCGGAAGCGGAGCCCGCGTCCATCCTGTAATCAGATCGATTTCTGTTGCTGAAGGTGGTCTTTATGTTAAATGACAAGGAAGATGAGGTTGTCAAGTGTCGGTGGCAGTATTCACTCAGGAAGATGAGCTGAAAACAATCAAGCAGCCTAATTGTTCTGCCCAGCCAAATTCTTAAGATCAGGGTTGATTTAGAGAGATAGGGACAAAATCAAATATCATATCTTTGACCAAATGCCTCTATCGATACTGGGGCAATATTGTAGGGATGCTTTCATAAGATATTTTTCACAGAAGATTTTTGATAAACGTTAGTAATGTGCATATGATGACCAAGCAGGTCGAGGCAAATAATAGAACAGCTACTTAAGTTTAAAAAAATGCATCCCTTTACTTTAAAACCAGAAGACAACACTTTCACCCTGTCACAATATTACAATATCCAAAATTCCAGACAATATCCAGTCTCATATCTAGATATTGATATAATATCAATATACTGGCCAGCTCCAGGTTGATTCAAGCCATGTTTTTTCTAATAGGGCTAGAGTCTGCTCAAGATTTTTGATTTCGCTCGTGTTTAAGCCCAATTTCCCTAACCCAAACAAATTCAGAAAAGCAACGTGAAAATCTTGTGCTGTGGTGGTGGTTGTGTTTAATAGGCTTTCTCCCGTCATATTGATCTTGCCTAACACTAGACCGGATGGCAGGCCTAAGTGTTTAATTGGTACCAAAACGTCTTGTAGTGTGCATCCAGCTAAGATGATTCTGAGGCCAGACATCATTAAATCCTTTAAACTCACCAAGAGCCTTTAAGCGCACTCGTCTGGAACTCTTAGGTCCACTTGTCTGGCTGATAAGACCTTTATGAGACTATATTTCATGTTTTACCAGAGCACTGTTGAGTGTCAGGGTAATGCGAGGTGGCATTGATATAGGGGTCTGGTTTGCGGAGATTACAGCACAGTCGAGAACAGAGAGTGGGAAAGTAGATTATTATTGTAACGGCAACATTTGCGGTGAGATGTGAGGCAAATAAGTCCCGGCACGGCAACACGGCCAGCTGCAACATTATTTAAGGCGTTAGCTAAGATGCCCTAAGTGAATACAGGAGGAAATACAATGTTTGCACCTACAAATAATTTTGTTTGTTATAGGCTATTTGGAGTAGCAGCTCAGTAGCCGTAGTTGTCAGTCCCAGAAAAGTACAAATTGACTTTTGCACCCTTTTGTCCAAACTTCCTGGTACTCGATAAATTGCAGTAACTTTCTTCTATACATGGTGGGAGGACATAGAATTGTTATTGTGGATAACTTATTGTGCCAAATGTCAATTTCTTTGATTCTATATTTCCTGTCTATATATGAAAACTAATGAAGATACATTGACATTTTATTGTTATTGCAAATAAATAAGTTCCTTACAGGGCTGGTTCTTGTACAAATGGTCTATACTGTCATGGCATTTTGTATTTATACCCACCTACACCCAGCACCCAGTTCTCCTCTGTTTTCTTCTCTTTGTGAGGGAGGATGTGGGCTGATTCTTGACCTCTCAGTGCACACCCCTCCCACATACACACACGCATGCACACACTCATGCACACAAATGCGTGCGCGGCCTAAGCTTTATTGGCAGGGGACTCGCAGAAGGCTTTAGTCCTGACTGGATGCCCCAACTTGAAAGTCAGCCTCCTTTGGCCCCTGTGGTAGCAGCATGGGAGAGACTCGCGAGCGTTGAGAAGTTGAGTCTTGTGTCAGCAAGAAGGGGGGGGGAGCAATGGTTATCTTGTCATGCAGAGGGAAAAAAATAAATGCTCTCAAGCGCCGCGGCGGTACATGCTAGCTTCCAGCGTTGTCCATCATGTACAGTACAGTGCCATACAGTTGTTTCCCTCCCGATCGCTCGAGGCAAGACGCTCTTTGATGCTTCATAAGAACCAGTCTGTGTCTGTGTAATTGACTGTATTATTGTTAGCATGCAAATGATAAAGAGAATAAATGTTTCTGTACTCTTACGAAAAAGCTGTATTCATTTCAGTGACGCTTGTTTTCTACAAGGGCCACGCTCACCTTTGCACTTTCCTGAACTTCATCAGAGGAATACAATTAACTACACTCTTTTCAGAACTTTTTCCCCTAGCTTTCTAAACAAATTATCCTGCAGAATTTTTTTTTTTTTTTTGCCCAAACCTCCGTTGTCTCACTCTCCCTCATTAATTTGGGCCTCACCACAGCTGAGAGCAATAATTGCTTTTTAACATTCTTGGTGCGGTATGCTATGGGCTTCATTTTCTATAAGTAGATAAGACTAACCACTGCGATGGGATCTGCATTATTAATGCCAGCGTTCAGCTGATGTTGTGTTTGGGGATGTGAGACAGAGCTCCTCTGGAATCCAGTTTATTAACGTTTAAAAATAGGACACTTAATGACCAAATATGCATAGATGTGCATTCATGCATGTCACTTGAGAAAGAGCGAGAGGGAAGAGGGAGAGAAAAAAGAGGAATTCTGCTTTCTCTCCTATTTGTACATGAGTGTATGCATGCTTGTGTACATGTGTTTGATACATGCAAATATCAGTCCGTGTTTTGCATTTTTTCCCACATTACGGCACAAGTTTGCAGGTTACTATCCCAGCTTGCGGAGCTGCCGCTTCACAACAATGAGAAGTGACAGAAAAGAGAATACCACTCTTGTCTGTGGCCAGGCTTGGTTGGTTATGTGAGGCCTGGAGCTCCCTCGTGACAGAGTCCTTATTTCTGGGAAGATGGGCCTGTAATCGGACTCAT
This sequence comes from Neoniphon sammara, assembly GCA_900302535.1. Lineage (NCBI taxonomy): Eukaryota > Metazoa > Chordata > Actinopteri > Holocentriformes > Holocentridae > Neoniphon > Neoniphon sammara. The sequence continues at coordinate 6,866 of OMKZ01015194.1, read as the reverse complement.
CTACTCCTACCCCTTTCATCTAATTGGACTCTGGGTCGCAGATTGAACCAGGCCTGCCAATCAATTCATTGGGAAGGGATTTGGACAGTGAGTAAAGTGGAAGATTTGGTTGTTGTTTTTTGTGGTGTCTGATGTATAGAAGGCTTTCAGGTGATGTAACACACCATCTGGCAGTCATATAGGAGGGTGTCAGCTCTTGGACAAGTGTGGCAGGGAACAACTGATTGCATTTCAAAAATGGTTAATTTCTTCATGCTGCTGACTGGAAATTCATCATTTTGCCACTGATATATATTTTGTTTTCTGATAACATCAGCCTCTCTGCTTGCAGCTAACCATCACTGTCTTGTTGTCAACGCATCTTATTTGTGCAGTACCTGATGTATCCAGCAGAAGCCAAAGTTTGTGCTTGTGTTTCACACCAACATGTAGTGATTTGCCAAATTAATCTGCTGGCTAGCAAGCTAGCTTCCAAAGTTGTTTGTTAAAGCAGAACCAAACACAGAGACTATTTTTAGGTTGGACTGACATGTTGGTTAAAAGCATACTATGGCAATAGCAATCTGCCATTTGCTGATCTTGGTTACCTGTTTTGTCAACATTTGTCAGCCAGTAGCCAGGAAAATCAATGAGTAGCAGGTTGCTATTGTAATAGCATGCTTTTTATATATGTGATTAAATTGCTTAGAGCCCCAGCTGCACCCTAAAACGATGAGAAATAAGTATTAATCTAAACTGAGGAAAAAAATATAGTTAACGATTTCTGTGTTCCACTTGTGCATTTTCCACCTTCCTCCACGTAGTGTTTCTCCTGTCAGTGTCCCATCACGTAGGATGTGCAGGGGCTTACAACTTAGACTGCTGTAATTCTTCAAAAGACATGGTTGAACATCTCCCATTTATTCTTCCTAGTGTTGATGGTAACAAGTCATGTAATTTAACAGGTTACATAATATTATTACAGAGTAGTGTGACCAGTTACTGTTTAAAATGGGCGATATTATTACAAATACTGTTATTATGTGTGACTGTGAGGATTGGAGAGAGGCAGAGTTTCTCAAGGTAGGCTGCAATAAGATCATTTTCTGTTAATTATTTCTGAGTGCCGCAGCCTGTTCATTAAGTCATCGTCAACATTTAATTTAAGAATTGTTTTATTAAGCAGCCCTCAAAATAATTAAGACAATCAATGTTTTGATTTGTTTTACAAGAGTTTACACTGTTAGCTTGTAGGCATTAGGCTACCTCAGTCCCAATTGTTGCACTTTAATTATTTATATACCTAATTAATTTTTGTTGCTATTTTTAAATCATATTGATATTGAGTTAATACATTTGGCTTATTACATTTTGAGAGTAATTTAGCCAACACTGGTAATAAGAAAGTAGGTGAAAACCTCTAGAAACACAATCAACATCATCTTCTTTTGCCAAATTGGCTCTTATATAATGAACACCATGCGATTGGACAAAGCGAATTCAACTTTTTCCCCGCCCCCTTCCCTTACATCACATGCTTGTTCCGCGTCAGTCACTCAGGCACTCACACGCGCGCATACATTTGGCTGAAATTAACTTAAAACCACCTGATGTCACTGACAGTGCTTGGCTGGGTGAAGCAGAGCGATACGGAATTCTCCTCGGACAGGAGGAATGAAAAAAAAAAGAGAGAAGGATCAATTAGCTTCCCTAATTAGGCTAATTTGAGTCGACTTCATTAGCTCGTTTACCTCTTTGGCTGATGAAAAATGAGCAGCAGCAAGCAGTTATTTGTGTATACTAATTGCGGTTGTTGTATCAATGCAGTGTTGAATCTCCCTGCCTGCCTGTATGAGATGGATGCCTCTTGAGTCCTATGCAGAGGGCGATAGACCATCCCATCTACTGTGTGTGTGTGTGTGTGTGTGTTAGTATCTGCCTAATCACCACTAGTTCATATCGTAGAGAAATGATTGGACTATTCTAATTATCAAGACATGTTCTGTTGTTGTTTGGGGTAATGAGAGAAATTGTCAGCTGTTTGATTACACATTTTGTGGGTTATCTTAACCAGAGTAACATTTTAAAATTTAGGAATTCAGTATTTCATCACTATGGAACCGGAAAGCAGGCCAGATTTTCGTTGTGAGGCTGCAATACAATGTGCTGTAATGGCAAAGATGAGTGAATGCATGCGTGTGTGGCCATAAACGAATATATGGTGCAAACTAAATATATATAAATCTGTGCTTCCAGAGCCACACATTAACATTGATGTAGACGCACACACACACACACACACACACACACAGTGCTGCCTGGGCAAGCAGCAGCACGTGAGCACAGCGTAAATTATCAGCCCAGATTGCTTTTCTGGAGTTAATCATCTCCTTTTATGTTATTCATTTGTCAATGGTTATTGTTTGTCAAAGTAATGCAGTCGCCGAGCGATATGAAGTGGAATGTAAATTTTGTTTGGGCAAGTCATCGTTATGCACAAAAAGAGGGTGGCCACGCTGCAGGATTTACATTTACAATTACAGTCATGATACAATCATCTCTCATCATAATTCCTCTGCCCGGGATGTCAGCTCCGATAGAGAACAGGCCGTACACACTGCATACCAAACAGCTGCTTGGCAGGCCTGGCACCATGCTTCAGGCCCTGTGATTTACACCATGCAAAGGCTCCCTGTCTCTCACAGTTTCTCAGTTTCTCTCATTCCTCCTGCACCTGTAACTCTTGCTGTTCATCTCCCTTCTTCATGCAAAAACACAAAAAACACACATCTGACCCTGGCTAGCTCATAGCTGTCTATAGTATAAATCACCATTAGATGACCAGAGCATCAAATCTCATAGGTTTGAATGAACTAATGCCTTTGGTTGTGCTGTATCTATATGGTCAGAGAAACTCTTCAATAACTGAAAGGTCACCGGTTTGATCCCTGCTGCAGTCAGTGTGACCATCAGCTGCCATGTGTGTAGTTTAAGGCTCATTGAGGCTCCTGAATACATTTAATAGATACACACCTCAATAGTTATAAATAGCCCTTATTCACAGCAGCCATTTTGACAGGAAACAGCAGGTAAACACAGGTGTTACTAATGACATTAATGAAGGTTGTAGCAGGACCCTGGCTCTGTTAGACATAAATGGAATGGAACCTTAATTAATGTTATTAGTAGCACCTGTGTTTACCTGACATTTCATGTCAAAATGGCTACTGTGAAAAAAGGTCTGTTAACCTCGACAATATAAACCATTTCTGGGCTCTCTGCTGTATATTTAATCCTATCACCGCTTCCAGGAGAAGACCAAGTAATTTCTGTTACTATTTACCTGATTTGACAATTTGCATATTCTTTTATGCGTTATGTGTTTGTGTTATGACTCTTGGTCCCGCTGAACCGGTGCATAACAAATTCTGTCATTTCAAAATTGCTTGTAAAATAGGAATCTTTTTTTTTTTTTTCCCCTGTAAAACTTGACATTTTGAAGATTCGTTTATCTGACAGCAACCTTTTATCTAAGTTGGGAGAAGTTGTGACCCCCCCCTGGTGTAGTGATTAAGTCTGCCTCAGGGCAAGACAAACGCAAACGTTAAAACGCTCAAGTTCACAGAGACATTTTACCGGCTGCCGCTCAGGCACTTCTGACGACAACTAAAGCGCCTAGGGTTTACAGGGTGATCTGGTATTATTGCACCAGATTGGTGTTCTTTAATTATACTGTTGCACATATGCTATTCTAAATATGTTTGGCAGGAATAAATTGCGCCTCTCCACTATTTGTGATAAAGAGAACGCCAGTGGACATTATCAAAAACTGGCAAAGTCTCTCAGTATTCAGTAGCATGGCTCACCAAGAGACTCTTGGGTAAATAGCAGGCATGTTTGTGAGTGAATTTATGGAAAAGTACATGCCGGGTAATGAATTGCAGCGCTGCTTTCCAGGTGATGCATTTCTCTTTATAGACTCAATTATCTTTACCATAAAAGAAGTTCTGCAGGCTGGCACAGTGAGTAAAAATACATAATATCCTCAACGTGTGATATGAAAGCAGCGGGATAAGCCTCATTGTGAGCGCTGAGTGCCCCAGTGCACAAGGTTTGGACGCATAAACCTCTGTGGATATCATTTCATATCTTTTTTTTATTACACACCCGCACCAGCTATCAGTCAGGTTTACCGAGAAGCAATGCGCAGCGGCACGCTTGTTAAGTCAGACAAATTTGACACTGTTTCATCTTTTGACATCTTCCTCTGGATTTCTTGCTGATTTTGCCCTTGCAAGCTCCTCTCAATTCTCGTCCGACTTCAACCGGGGAATTGTACGGGTTTGAAGTGAGAAATATGTCATAGGAGGAACCGGGAGAATGCTTTACTTCAGCAGATACAATGTAAAACACAAGAGGGGCTGAGCCACTCCAGGCACTGGTGGAAAATGGAAGTTATAACTCATTATTTTAATCCTCACTGAGCTCATCACTGCTCATCATAGCTGTTATGTCATACTGGAAGACTGTGTTAGGCAGAACTAAGTTAACTAACAAACCCTATAACCACATGCAGTAAAGGCAACAGTGTCGCAGAAACAAATTTGAACATTGTGCTGCGAGCGAATGTCCTTAAACTTCCTGGAACTTGAGGTCTGTTCATCTAATGACACGTCAGATGGGAGAGCTTGCAAATCTTTGGGTTCACAATGAGTTGGGAATGAAATAGTGGTGATATAAACAAAGGAAATAAACCGACAGCCCAACCAACCAAACCAAACTTTATTTATATAGCACATTTCATACAATCCGATGCAATGCAGTGTGCTTTACAGTTAAAACCAAGAACAATAAAGAGAGAAAAAAGACAATAAACATACTCAGGTATAGGAGCAAACCTCATATAAGGAAATAGATAAACAACAAAGATTTTAAAAGAATAATAATTAAAAGAAGTAAAATTTAAAAAAAAGAAAAAGGCTAAGCTAAATTAAAAGACAAAAAGTAATAATAAAATGAGAAATAAGTAAGAAATAATTTCTGCCCAGTCATGACACTTGTAAGAGATCATATATCGTGGGGCAGTGAACAAAAACTGTGTGAAATTTTCAACTCGTTCAGCTGGCGATCAAAGCCAATGTGACACTTTATTGCCTCTGCGAACATGGCAAGTTTCTACCACACTGCTGGCTTCAGTTTGACTTTATACCTTGGAGATTCGCCTGGGTCAATCATGATCCCTGAGAAATAGGCTTGCACTTTTATTATTACCATATTCCTTCATCTCACCCTTATGAGGAAGAGCTGACGAGGGCGAAAAAAAAGTGTTATTTTACCTCCGGTACCACAAAATCTCCCTAAAAAGTTCTCTGTCCAAGATTTTTTACATACCCAATATAACAATGGTTTTATGCCCAAAAAGTGCATGTAAAAGGGGATTGAGTGTCTGTTCTCACTTGCATGTGGATTTGAAGTGCACCCACAGACAGTTTTTCTTTGTCGGTATTCGAGTGTTGCCTTGCCCTGTTGATCCTATCTGGGAAGATAGAGCACAAATCCGTCGAAAGCGGCTTTATTTTAATGTCACAGGTATTAGATTTGCTGAAGAGCGAATATTGAAATGGGCTTGAACTTGGCACGTTTAAGGGGCTCCGCATCCGTTCTGCTTGTGGTGCAGATCTGGGTTGGGGAAATGAGTCCCACCCCCCCCAAAACACAAATGCACACATACACACACACACCCGATGCTAGTCTGGCACTCTTCTTTTCACTCTCTCGGAGCCACACTTCGATCACACTTCTGCTGAATCCCGCACACTCTCTGCGAGGAGTTTTATGCTAATGTAAGCAGTTCAGGGGGGAGAATGACAGGGGACCGGGTTTCATCCAGCAGACATCTTGTACTTGTACCATGTAGAACAGAGCTCCTTGCCTCATTGGAGGTTTAAACTATTTCATTTTATGTCTAAAATGCTCCTCTTAAGGGCTAATTATACATGAGCTGCCAGAAAAGAACAATGAAAAGTACAAGGGTTGGAGAGACTGCAAGAGACATGCTCACCTCTTTCCTCATATCTCAATGAAATTTACATAGCTTAATAATAATGAAAAAGTCCAATTACCATAAATAGCAATTAATCAAGTCGGGCTAGATGTTATTTAAATAGGACTAACGTGTAGAGATTTAGCTTTTCTTCAGGGAACAAAACCATAGGCCAAAGAAAGTGGATTACATTGAGGTAGATAACATTTTATATCTTAATGAACATGCATATTGAGAAACAATCAAATAAGTGTTAACATTCTAGGCTTATCTTCTCTCGTATGTGTTGTTGCCCCTAATGGGACGGCACGCAATCTCGGCGAGGACTTGTGATTCACTCCCTCTCTCCCCGCGCCGAGTTTGTGCCGCCGCTCGGAGGCCTTCGCTTCTAGGACACCAGACACAGAGCGCAGCTTGAAGAGAGCACAGAACCGTAATTAATTTCCCGCCCTAGTTCCTGTCCAAACCCACACTGTCGCGAGGCCCGCAGGTTTGGACACATTTTAGCGTGCAAATTATCTCGGCAATTTCGTGCAAATATCAAGGGGGTGTCACGAGGAGCTGTTTCTGTGTAAACAAGGCATTTGTATCAGAGATCCCGTGTGTGATTCACCGGCCCCTATTGTTAAGCTCAATTAATCCTTTTACCTAGTGTTGATGCTCCGGGAGCGCTATTCCCCTTCGAGGTGGGGTTTCAAAAATTTCATCAGGCTCCCCGGGTTTTCCCTCTGTGTGAGGCACACTTAGCCCGGCGTCGACAGATCACAAGGTCGAGTTCATTAAACACGAGCAATCCCAAGGGAGAGAATGCGTAAAAAAAGTACACCCAGCAGTAGTGTGAAAG
>OMKZ01015193.1:15087-30714 GCA_900302535.1 Neoniphon sammara | reverse complement strand
AGAGGACATTTATGCATTTATGTCTGCGAATTATGTTGGCGATATAGCTACTGCACACTGAAATCCACTGTAAGATATTAACTTTACCATGTAAAATGTGATTTAAATGACATTAGGTCTTTCCTGTTTGAACTATATTTTTACATTTCATTTTAAGTTGCTTCCATGTCCTCCTTTCACCCATGGGATTGCACCTAAATCAAACGGATTTCAGGTTCAATACCATTCCCCCAGTTTTCCCCTGTAATATTATAATTGTGATTGCATAGGACAATTAAACTTACGCATTGACTCTGCCTATTTTCTCTCACGCCGCTTCTCTTTTTAGCCGCTGCATTTGTGTTACTTTTCTTGCAGAAAAAAATGCGTGCGAGGGTTAACCATGATTTATAAAAAGCTCAGCATGAATGAAAATGTATGTTTGAAACAGAATACAACTTGTTCTTGGCACTTTTTTAGGAGGTAGCAGGTGGACTCTCTCTTCCCTGGGGGACTGAGTCAACATTAACTGCAATTAGCCAGCCTTCTTTCACAGCCAAGGTTAGGATTCAGCTGTTACGTCAGGTTATATATCCATGACACCCCATCATTGCCAGCAGCATCTTATCATAAGTTATAACCTACATTGATGAATTGTTTTATATACCTGTTAATGGTCTGTCTTGCACTAGTATGTATGATGCAAATCTTAAGTTGAGCTCTTATCTGTAAACTAAGTCTGCATTAAGTCAAATCATTGGTGCAAGTAAATGTAATTTGTGAATGAACTTGATTCTGATGCTTAAGATATTTCTGGCCCTCTGTGCATGCACACAAGTATTTTGGCCTGAGTTGGAAAAATCAGTTTTATGAAGTTAGAAGAGAACACATTCAACTCAATCATTAACTCAAGACAAAGACTCCGGGTTAAGTGATTTGAAGAAAAATCAAGCACAAGTCCAACAATGCCAAGACCAAGTTCAGACAAGATGAAGAATCCAGTGGGCTCAGTGTAAAATCATCAATAATTTAATACTTTTTTTTTTTTTTTTTTAGAGGGGTATTGATTTATTCAACTATTAAAAAAAAGGCTAAAAACACATTAACTAAACCCACACAAAATACATATTTTAAATATAAAAGATAATGAAATTCATGACATGACTAAAATATGGAAGACAGGAAATTGGTAGGTGACTGAAATTAAGAGGAAAGAAAGTTAAGGGCTGGCTGTCTATTCGACGATGAGGTAGCCCTGAGAGAGAGAGAAAGAAATCAGAAGTTTGGCAGTGTTTTTCAGTCATCTTCAGAACCAGAATCTGAGTCATAGCCTCTCCCTCTGATGGTTTTCTTCTCCACTTTTGTGAATTTTGAGCTGGACCTCTGTGTCACTGTAGGAGGCTCCATCAGATTTCCACTAGGGGAGTAAAGAAACAGTTGTGTTAAGGACACTGGGTAAGACACGGTTGCTCTTTCCAGCACATAATGCCCATGATTGCTATAATGCCTGAGCAAGAAGGAGTCCATGCCTTACCTGTAGTTAATTACACTTGCACAGCCAAGTCTCCATTCAAGCATCTCTGTAGGAAACTCGTCTGTGTTTCCCAAGTCAGTGAATCCGACTACATAGTCCTTGGTTTTACCATCTATCAGTAGAGCCAGGGTAGGAATAACTTTGATCCGCAGCCTCTCTGTGAGAAATGGGGCTTTCTCCACATTCAGTTTGATAAATTTGGTCTCCACATGCTTCTTTGCCAGGGTGGCCAAGTGCTTGTCAAGAATCTTACACCTGTGTGAAGGGGCCAGAGAATTAAATATTTTAAGTGCGATGACAAAACCGCTACATATATTTTAACAAATAAAAGAAATGAAAAAGGTCACATCACACACTTAAGCACTTAAGTTACACATGACAACTCATTGGTTCTGAATGAAAGTAGAACACTAATGTGGCAACACACTGCTGGTTGTTAAATCCAAAAGATGACATGCCTAAATCCTACAACCAGTGTTTATGACCCTTAAGCTGTGTAGAAATATTTTGCTTACCTGAAGGTGGAGTCTCTATAGAAATGACAGACCACATTCTTGCTTTCCTTGACCTCACCAAAGAAGTCTTTCTCACTGGGGATTTCTCTGTATTCTCCATGGCCTTTAGACAACCACTCCTTGAAATTAAAGAAAGGCAATGAGATAAAGAGTTCTAGATTTGAAACAATGACAAACTGTAGGAAAAGTGTCTGTTTCAGCCTATCACAATGTTAACATGCATTTTCCATTTATGCTTGTTTTTTTTTTGCCCACTAAAGTAACTCATACCCATGAAAAAATCCAACGAAAACAGCTGCAAACCATTATCTAATGCAATGAATGTGAAACAAAGTGGACAATACAACAAAATAATTCATTTGTTAAAATTTCTTATGTTTCCTGACTTTCCCAGAGCATTTATCACATTCCCCTATCTGGAATACACCTCTCAAAAGTCCACTGTTTTACAGATATTCCATGAGAATTCCATGGTACTCTGCAGCATGTACTTAAATAAATAATCCAAACTCAGGCTCCCATGTAATAATCAAACACCTCCAAGTCATGCAATGAACTATCATTGGTGCCTATACCAAACATGTAGGTATGATCTACCTATCAGTAAGCAGCAGTGGCATGGATACAATAAGCATAATCTTTGTAATAAAATTGCGATATGGAAGTGTTGTTATACTTGTTGCCATGAAGGAACGACACTGAAGCAGTTGCTTTTGCTCAGAGAGTCATCTGCATTATGATTCTTTACAATTATGGTGCAGTGTACGCTACAAGTTACAATTAGGGCTGGTTATGACACATCTTGGAGGCCCTGTCATGTACCTGTTTCTGTTTCTGGGCTTTTTTAAGCGCCTCCAATCGCCTTTCCTTCAGTCTGTCCAATTCATCTTCATCCATATCATTCAGTTTGCCCAGCTGTGCATCAACCTGCTCCTCCACCAGCTTGGCCGACTGCTCCAAAACCTTTGCTATGATTTCCATCGACTGATTCGCCATGATTAACCTCTCTGAAGCCTTCTGCCACTCCTCTTAACCTGAGTGGACAGAGAATGGAGGTTGTTAACGAAGGTATGATCACATCAGTTCACTTCTAAATCTATAATAAGCATGATAATTATCAGAGCTGAATGTTTTAATCAGTGGCGTCCAACCACGTGCCACAGAAAACCAAGAATATGAAGGTGACACTACACCAGGTAGTTTCACTAAATGGTACTTGGCCCTGTGACTGAATATGTACTATTTGATCATGCCACCTCCTGTAGCGTCTGGTTGGAGGGGAACCTAAAGATGAGAGACGGATTCATGTGCCAGGAGGGCCAAGGGTCTTCTGGTTTTTATTACAACCAAAACTGACAGCAGGTGATTTCACGGATTTGATCACCTTCAACAACAAAGGAGGAACTAGTTAGTGAAATAACCTGGTGTACTTTTTTGATTTGGATGAAAACCTGCAGATTTTTGATCCTCCATAGCACATAGTTCCCCATCCCTGCAATAGACTCTTGACCTCCACTACACTATAAAGAAAGGCCAATAGTTATTCACTGAGAAAATTTAACAGATATAAGTTATTCACAGTTACCTCACATTTTTTGATAAGGATCTGTACTTAATCAACAATAATAACGGGGCTTACCACTCCAACTTTATTGAAAAATTATTTTCCTTAGCTAGTAATCATCAATTATGCAGAGCAGTTACTTTAACATGACGTGTGTGAGGATCAAGTATCAGAGCCTACTGTCAAACATCAGTAAACTTATAGCTCAGCATTGGGAGGCATTTAACCTTCTTTGAGCTTATCGGAGTAGCTACAACTGTCTAACGGAGATGTCAGTCTGGATCAAAAACCTGCAAGACACCGGCCCTCGAAGATGGGAGTTTGACACTCCTGGGGGCCGTTTCACAAAGGAGGTTCAACAAACTCCGGGGCTAGGTTAAGTCAGAGTTAAGCGCGTGCACCACGACTATAAAAAGCCAACATCTATAGAGCCCCGATCCGACGATTTCATTATGGCACGTGATGAGAAAAAACGCTCTAGTTACTTTACCCCGATAGAACTTGAAGTCCTTATCACTGCTTATAGAGAACATGAGCATATTTTTCGCAAGAAAGTAACACAAATGCAGCAGCTAAAGAGAGAGGAGCGGCGTGGGAGAAAATAGCAGCCATTGTCAATGCGTAAGTTTAAGTGTAGTGCTATGCAATCACAATTATAATATTACAGGGTGAAACTGGGGTAATGGTATTGAACCTGAAATTTGTTTGATTTAGGTGCAACCCCGCGGGTGAAAGAAGGACATGGAAGCAACTTAAAATGAAAAAATATAGTTCAAACAGGTAAGACCTAATGTCATTTTAATCACATTTTACATGGTAATGTTAATATCTTTCGGTGGATTTCAGTGTGCAGGAGCTATATCCCCAACATAATTCACACACATAAATGTCCTCTCGCCTATATCGTGTTATGTTAAATAATTAAACATATTTAAAGTAACAGACTTCTACTCTAGCCAACGGAAAGAAGGCAGAGGCACGAAAAACAGGCGGAGGACCAGCACCACCACCTCTGACAGAGGCAGAGGAGCTGGCCATCAGCCACAACATTGGGAGGCCGGTGGCTGAAGGAATCCCAGGAGGGAGCTCATCCTCTGAGCATCACCAATATTATGTCTATACGGGGCCTGATGATAATCTCACGACGTAAGTTTAACTCCCTGCGGAGTAAAATTGCAGCTTCATCGACGGGATCTTCCACAAAAGGACATGCCATGTTAATGGAATAACTTTTTTTTATGACGGCAAGAGTCCGCTAACGTTACAACCTACGTGCTGCGTTACTGGATAGGTGTGTAAGAGGGCGGAGACAGTGATATAACTCAGAGTTGGTTGAATAAAACCTGCTCCCAACCAGGTTAGGTTCGCCTAGTTACTGCGGTAACAGACTCTAAGTTTAAGTTACCTCTCTTTGTGAAACGGGCTGGAGTTACCCCTCTTTATCGGGTTTGACTTTACTCGCTTCATGAAACAGAAAACGTGGAGTTTCCTTCATTTCAGGGTTAACAAACTCAGAGTTTTCACTAAACCTGCTTTGTGAAATAGGCCCCTGGTCTGTTGTAAGCTAAAAATCACCTTGTACGCATGGCAACGCCAAACACAAATTGTTTTCAGCTAGGTGTTACCTAGCTAGCTAATAACAGTACCACTTTAGTAGGTGACAATTTTCTTTGTTCGCTTTCCCTGTAGCTAATAAACGCGCTAGCCAGAACATTTGATGCTAACACTGGCTTATGGCAAGCAGACAGCTTAGCCAAGCATGACCAAATAATGAGCGCGCCTAGCTTAGCTGGCTACATTAGCCTAGCCACTAGTAGTGACGTCTGTCGAAGACAAAGACGCTCAGACATGTAATAAACGCAGCGTAAAACCGTGTAATAACTGCTAATGACGTACACGGTTATTAAAACAAAACGAACAAATTCCCAACCCAACTACAATAAAATGACTGCAAGGCAGCGTCGGAGATACTCACCACCAACAGTCCGGTCTGTGCAGGAAAGGTAGCTAGCGCTAATGAAGCGAGTATTCTGCGTCATCCTAACGTCACTGACGCCGTATGCTTGGCGTTTGATGTTTACGTAACACAAAGCGACCAGTTGTAGTTCTACTTCAGGGACAGTGCAGGTATACTATTAATGTAGCAGGTATATATTAATGCTTGCACCATTTATAACATTTGCAGAATCAAAAGATTGCAGTTTTATATTTGGTCCTTGAAAACATACGATAGTTTCAGCATCCTCTCGATCAACAACCCTCCCACTAGATCTGACTCAAAAAGTAACACACTTAAAAGCTGTTTAAGCAGAGTTTACAGTTTATTATCAAGATTTAGAAAACATACAAACAACGTCACAGCTTCAGGTCTTCAGGCACAGGCCAGTTTTGAGAAGACGGACTGACCAATTATAGCTCCCGGCCATTCCCTTTAGAAAAGATATGGCAGGTGAAGAGAAGCAAGTTCTTTAAAGTGAATGGAGACTTGTGATTTAAATTACATTCGTTTCACCAGGATAAAAAATGCGATACACTGACTGATCTGGTTTCCATACATGAATATCATTTTGAACAACCTTTTCACACACACATATATAATGTCTTGTATGAGGTCATAAGAAAGCCAGCCTGTTGCTCTGCTGAGTGCTTTCTCTCCTCATCACCACTCATGAATGTTAATTATATAGGAAAGATGATGTAGCTGTAAGCCATTCTGCTGTCTAACGGGCTTTGTTTACACAAGGACAAAAGATGGGTTACATAGAGTTAAAATAGGATATTCTGTCCCTTTGTAAATCCAGCCCTACTTCCATAATGGGATTTATTACACTGGTAACAAGGCTGGAAAGACACTACAATACTGTGATCCATTCCAGACACAAAGGTTGTATGAAATGTTACATGTCGTATGAGGGGGCATCCCACTTGTTAGTGAAAAATGAAATGCATAGGCTATTCATTGATTGCCATAACCCCTCTCAACCACCTCTCAAATCAGAGTGCTACTGAGAAATAGATAACCTCCTGGTTACATGATAAGTGCTTTGGCCAGCTTCTAATTTTCATGTTTGAACACTTATAAACAATTAAAGAGTGAAAAGATTTAGAATTAAAGACAGTTACTAAGAATACACTACTTGTAAACAATACAAGAGGTAAACCCTCAACATACACTTTTCTTTTAAAACTTTTTAACAAGAATCTTTGAAAACATTATTTACATGCTATAACAACAGAGTTTGGCACTTTTTTTGCAGAAGATACAGGAAAAAACTATGCAGCAGGATAGATTTCGTCTGCTTTTCGGTGACATGGCAGTGGTAGATACTTCACAGGCCAATAAAAGTAGTATGAAGAGAAAAACTGATGAAAAAATTAAATCAGAAAAGGAACCAATAAACCATAATCTTCCCATTTCTGGAAGTTTCATAATTCTGTATGTAATATGTAATTCTAAGACTGTCAGAAAGACGCTCTGTTTTTAAACACTGTTAATCAATGCCACTGTGGAGTGGGTTAATCAGATAAATGAACTGGGAGGGGGAAAAAAAACAATCTCAAGATTAGCCTGTCTGACACATCATTCAAACTTGTGTGCACAAATGGGAAATCAACTGCTATTTCAAAAATGCCAACCAGGCCAATGAGAGATTTAGGCTGACAAAGCCTCAGACAGTGCTGATTAAAAATGCTTAAGTACTGGCAGCAAAATTGTTGCATGAATGTCAAATTGCACATGAGTTCAAAAGAGTCTGCATAATGCTTGTAAATAACTGGATTTGAATAATTACATTTCTGCAATGTTGTTATGATTCTTGCTGCTCTGGGCTTTGATGAGTGGGACAGAGGAAAGTTTCCAGCCTTTCCCAGTTTGAGTTACTTGTCCCTTGCAGAGAAAGTTCAGTGAATGACAAAAAGACTGTAATATCAATACTTATATTTCTTAAATGCTCTTATTAATCACTGTCTCATTCTGTGATTGCAGACTCAACAATTGCATGGTTCTTCATGTTTCACTCTTTTGAAGCAGCTGTGAACTTTCTGGCAAAAGCTGTGCTGCCACAATGAAGTTTGACTGTGGTGCCTGTGTACCACACAACACTTTCCACTGATATGTCAAAAACTAATTTAGATGCCATATTATCATTGGCAGGTGACCTGCTGACAGTGGCAGAGCAAAAAGTGGTGATGTGATGGATAAACACAGTGAGAATGGGACCCCTCCTCCTTTATGTTATCTTCAGGGTGCTGCCGTAAGCTTGCTGCACAACCACCTGCACGTTGTCTAGGATGAAGTCAAAAGCCATGCTCCATACAGACTCCACCGACTGTTGCATGAGCCTGCAGAGATAGGTGAGATTATGCATCATAAGGCACCAAGGGAGGACAAAAAATGCCATAAAATATATTGTGCATAAAGATCTCTTTGGCATTAACTGCCACCTGCACAGGGGAGGAAGGGGAATGGAGAGGCAAAGCTTGGCAGACTGTACTGTACCTACCTTTTCATATATTTTATGACCAAATCCAGCTTCTCTAGGTCTTTATCCTCAATCAGATCAGTGCAGTATTTCACCACCTGCAAGATGTCCTCCTCCATGGGTTCTGAAAAGAAGTGAGCAGTGTGTAAAAAATTATTTCGCAAACTGAGAAACTACTAATGAATCTCATAGGAAACTGCATGTGCCTACATCATGACAGAGCTGATCCTCACTGTATACCTGATATGGTGGTGACCCATTCCCGCAGGAGTGTTCGGATGTCCGTCAGGTCACAGGCTCCAGCCAGCGCCGGAGCAGGGCGGGGAATGAATTTAGACAGAGACTCTGGGATGTCCTGTTTTGAGGATGATGTGGAGGGGCCATTTTCAGTCTGGGAAGGAGAAACAGGTGTGAGCCGAAGAGGTTATTATCGTTAAGTTCCACATTGCCATAAATAGTATATCTATACATAATGGCACCAAACAACAATAACCTTTATTGAAACCAAGGTGAGAACACTGCTGATGGGCTCACCTTCAAGCCGTTGATCATATCCCTTGGTCTTACAGGGGGTGGTAGAGTTTTGGCTGGGCTGTTGCCTGTGTTACGCCTCTTCAGAGGGGAGGGGCCTTTCTTAACAGGGCTCGCTGCATTCTTCCTCTTGTAGCGTCGCTTCACCCGACCGATGCCAACTCCGACTCCTGACTGCTTCAGCTGCAGCAGTGGATTCTTCTGCTCCACTGCAGAGATGGGAAAAGAGGAAAAAAAGAGGAAATAGAGAGAAATGGCAATAAAAGCAATAATGCTGCTAACAGCTAAACACATTCTGTTCCAACACTACATAAAGCTTTTCAATTCACTGGCCTTGGAACTTACACATTTTCTCCTGGGGATGGACGTTCTCAATGCGGTTGTAGGCAGACCGCAGTTCTTCCTGGAGCTCTTTAGGAAGAGCAGCAAACACATCCGGGTCAACCTACAGCCAGAGGGCCAAGAGACTGAGTCAAGTATTACACCCAATCATCAACAATAAAGTCTGTTTAATGCTTGACAGCACTGCTGCAAACCTAGATTTTGGTTTAGGGATAAGTGGCTTTGAAATCTTGTTGAAGTCAGTGTATACATCAATTGAACTGTGGCTGTCTGAAAAGACTGTGGTGGTAAGCTTCAGCTGATAGCCCTATTTGATTAGTGTAATGACAGAGTCTTCTTTATCCCATATGTTGATGCCAGCAAGGAATCATGGGTAGTGTTATGTAGAGAAACTCCCTGGAATTGAGTAGAGTCCTTGTGTTGTCATTCCTAAAATGTATCAAGCTAAGTAGGAATAGCTGAGATAAGACCAGAAGTAGGGCAACTTTGACTTACAAAAAAATATAAAATGTTGAAACACGTTCATCGGTAAAGGCACAGATCTGTTTCTAGCAGTAGTTGCAGTAGAAATAGTGTGAATGTGTTATGGATTTTGTAGATTTTGGGGACTGTAGCACATGTGGTTGACTCTCTGATGAGGTAAGCACTTCAGTTTGGCAGTGACACTGGTGTTGTTTTATGTTTCTCTAATATATAAGTGAAGACACTGGTCAAAGACAGTATCATATGGTTTACATGGCTATAAACTAAAGACACGTAACATATTACTTGTCCACACCCTTTGTCCTCTCAATAAAAAAGGATTACTTAAGGATAAGAGGTATGGTCTTTATCTGTTGCAGCCATATAAAACACAGTTATTACATGATTTAGCAAGGTGTTTACAGCTGACAAGAATGTTACTCAAACTAAGCCAAGTTCTCATCCGTTCCTATAAAAACAAATATCTGATTCTGCGAGCAGTGTTTGTTTCTGATGTGAGTAATAGACTTGGGAAAAACAGGGTGACAATGTGTGGAGCTGACATTTAACACCAAGTGTGTTGAGTGTTTCTGACACAGCTAAACCTAATTTTTTTTAATAGTTCTTGAAGCCAAATGAATAAAGTGCTCACGTATTTCAGAGCTTTGAAAAGGGTTATGGAGTAAGACTGTCAACAATCAAGTAAATATTACTGGTGAGATGACATGTGCAGTCTTTAACTCCATGATCAAATGTGACAGATCCCATTTGACTCAATCTGGGAAACATCACTTTGATAAGAAATGCATGAGGTGTAAATTTAGCCAGTACCTGTGAGAAGTGAGGCAGTTCCAGTATGATCCCTGTTGGACCCGTCTGGCCTGGCTGGTTTGGAATCTGCAGTACCAAGGTGCCCAGAGGCTGAGCAAACAGTGGAGGACCAGAGGCAGGCGGGGGCGGAGGAGGGGAGGCTGGACCAGAGGGAGATGAGGAGGGCTGGGAAATGGGAGAGTGGTGCACGGCGTTACTGGCTCTCCCTGCCTGATGAGTCCATGACTGCTCCACTTGCTCTCTCAGCTCTGCAGGCAAGGCCTCCAGTACAGACCGATCCACCTTGGCAATTATAAGGAAACATAACTGTCCAGCTCTTATTTATTAACCGTTGTTACTGTTATTAACACAGTGATATCCACAGAGTGCCTACCTGTGAAGGGGAGGGAACTTCAATGCTGAGGTTGAGGGGTGCTCGAGTACGTTTTGGGGTTTGTCTGGAAGCTGGTGGTTGTTCCTTGCTTGTCCCTGGGACTGGTTCAGCGGGTGACAGATAATGGGAAGATGGGCCTGAGGATGAGGCTGTGGTAGAGGACGTTTCTTCACCTGGGACTGCGTCAGTAGCTACAGCAGTGACGTTGGATTCTACTGAAATCAGACAATTACAAATGTGTAAAAGCATGCACTATATACACAATACACACACAATACATGCTCACTGGGGTTGCGCAATGTGGCAAAATTTTCTTATCAGCCACCGTTACCCCATTAGTCAGTGACTGTTGTATATTCGCTGGGGCAGGGTTATGAATTATTAAGTTGCTGTTTACATACACCATTATTAACACATGGGAGTGTGGAGCAAACTGTGGAATGTAAAGATAGTAAAAAAGTGTAAAAGTAAAAAAAAACAAAAAAAAAAACAATAGTTCATTGTCTCTGCTGTGGTCTGTGATATAGAACATCATGTGATGTGAAGCAGATTGATTTTATCACTTAACTAATCTTGTCTTTTGTAGCAGTTGTGCAGATACTGTGGCAGCGCACCACATGTGAAACTATTTTTAGGACACTGTAATTGCAATATTTTTTCCAAGCAACATGAAATAGTTGTGGTAAAATTTTTACTTTGACGGGCTACGGTGGTAGCCTGTCCAAGGCAATGGATTCAGCTCATCGCACTCCAGATATATTTGTCCTCTTGGTGAACTCTAATACACACATTAATGCATACAAACCTCTGCTGTTGGATCGAGCAGTGAGTCCCTGACCAAGCAACATGTCTTTGATGGAGCGTGTCCGCGAGCCTGCAGCGTCCTGGGTGACAGAGTGATTTCCCTCAAGAAGCTGCACCTGGATGCCGACCCCCCTCAGGTCCTGAACCTGCAGCTTCATGGCATGTAACAGCTTGATGACAGCTGAGGCTATCAGCTGACCGCTGTCAGTGGACTGAGCCAGCATCACAGTCCTGATGAAGAGGAGACAGGCACAGATGAGTCTACAGAGTGACTAGACTATGGACATAAAATGGCAAGGGTACATAAATAGTTATCACTTTTAGCATATGGGGTTAATATAGTCTCTCTCTCACCTGGCTAGGTTGTTACATATGCCGTGGCCGCCGTACTTAGCTGGCTCCACTGGTGCTCCTGCTTTGCGGACCATGACCTTCAGGGTGACTCTGCGACCGCGCAGCCCTGACTCCTGCAGACGCTTCTGCACCTCCATGGACAGGTTGGTCAGGAAACACTCCGCCTCATCAACCTGGTCACAGAGGTGAGACCAGAGGGTTAGAGGGAGTGGAAAGGGAAATGCATGATAAAATGAGAGATAAAACAGGGTGTGTGAGGAATGCATAATAATAATAATAAAATGATTTACTGAGAAGCACTAACCCCAGTGAAGCGAATGTTATAGTTCATCTCGGCTGAGACAGACTTCCTCTCCTTTTCATAGCGGACCGGCCGGTCATCCAGGCCCCTGCAGAAGCGGAAGAGCGTTTGTCCAGTGCGTGGTCCAAACGCCTTCTGCAACTGAGACAGAGACACCTGCTGGAGGTCCCCACACGTCCTCACACCCATAGCAGCCAGCTTGCTGCCCATAACTGGCCCTACACCTAAAACAGAGAGGAATGATGTTAATTAATAGAACTACTTTATTTACTCAAATATTTACCCTCAGAAAGCTGAATGACTGCAGATTTCCTTATATGACCAGCAGGTGGTGCCATATCTACCTGGTAGGCTGGTCACTGACAGGTCCCTGATAAAATCATCCACTTCCTCTGACCTCAGATAGTGCTGTCCATCTGGCTTGGCCTTACGGGTCGCCAGCCGGGCCAAAAGGATGTTGGACCCTGAGGAGGTGAAAGGTCAGACTGCCTTTAGAGCATGAAAACACCTTCTATCTATTTTGCAAAAAGAGATCACTAAACTATGAGACAGACTTGCACTCACCCATGCCCACTGAAGCAGAGCATCCGGTTTTCTCCTTGATCTCTGTTCTGATGGCTTTGGCCAGGTCGTCCGGACTGATGCCCAACTCAGACAGCAGAGCAGAGCCATCTATCAACACTTCATCGCAGCTCAGAGCCTCAATGTCATGGGTATAACTTCAAAGAAAAAAGTAAAGGAACACAGTTTATGTTGTGCATGCATAAAGAGATTTGATTAAAAAAACTAGCTGAAATGATGGATAAAGGAATGTTTCTCCTCTTACCTGGCTAGGATCTCATACATGGTGAGAGCCACATCTTTGTAGGCCTCAAAATCATATGGGACAGACTGCAGGGAGGGACACAACTGTTTTGCCTTGCCAAAGAACATCCCGTTCCTTACCCCCGCTTGCCTGAGAAAGACAGCCAGCTGTCTATTAACACTACTGGTAGCAGAAAATACATACTTCCATGTTTAAAACCAAGTCAAACTGCGCAATAGTGTGTATTTATCTGTCTCACCTAGCCTCGTAACTGCAGGAAGCAATCTCTGCCATTGAGAGTGCAGCAGTATCCTGGTCGACTCCATTAGCATGTGAGACAGGACTCTCTGGCGAAGGAGTTCTTTCTAGCTCCCAATCAATGCTCTCTGACATTTACAACAAGGGTACATTCAGTAAAGAAGATTACACTTAAGTAATATATAACAAGGAATTACAGAAGCCAGCGCCTGTATAATACCCCCTTTCCACCACAGGAACTGTTCCCGAGCACAGGAATCCTTTTTGAGGAACCAGGAACCCTCACCCCCATGTCCGCCGGAGGAACCAGTCCTGCTTTTTGCTCCAGAGGATGAGTTCCTGACCCTAAAAATGATCCTGGCAACTGAGGTAGTACTCTCTGAATGGTCTTTTGACATGGGCTTTTGTGAATTTCTCTTGGAGATGAATAAAGTATCTATCTATTTATCTATCTATCTTTAACCAACGGGGCTTTTTGCACTGAGCATCCTATCGGGAGATATACTGCTAGTAACTCACAGAAATAAATCATTTACGACTGCATGCCATGTCACAGTTATTACTCTATTACTCTTTTCTAGCTTCCTTGATCTCATTTTTGACCTCTGTGTGTCTCTTTTCCCAAATTAAATGCAACATTACAGCAGTAAATAATTATGAACATTACAACAGCTTCAACATCTTCCATATATAATGTTTCGCTGTTGCCAGCTGCACACAGAGCAACTTGACACCTTCTCCTCATTTGCGTCAAGTTCGCTGTTATTGGGGCGCGGTGGGAATGCAAACACACAAGAGCTTAGGGTCTTGTTTTTCCTCTTGTAACCCCTTCCAAGAGCAAGACCCAGGAACTCTGTCCCTGGTACTTTTTGGTGGAAAAGGGGCCTAAGCAAAGGTCACAGGTTGGCACTGGGTGTGAAACAGGTTCAGTATATCAAGCTCACCTGGCTGAGCAGCACGATTACGTTTCCTCTCGTAGTACTGCTGTTCCAGCTGAGGATTGGCCCCGGGTCTTGGGGCCACTCGACCTGGCCCGCGGTTACTGGTCACAGCTACTGGCTTCCCTGCAAGAACGCCAGAAAGGGAGAATCCATTCATTTTTAACAGTTTTGCCTGGGTGCATATGAGGCTATTCTGTCTGAGTGTGTGGCATGCATTATGTATGTACAAAAAGTGCCTTGCCTTTGAGCTCTGGTCGATGTCTGATCCCCACGGACACAAAGAAACAGTCCATGTCCACATGTAGAATACAGGACTTAACACCCATTGGTGCTGACGTACCTTACCCCCCCACAAACACACACACAAATACAAACCAGAACATTATTTTCAAAGCACAACAGACATGAATATAGCACCTAATGATCCCACATGGACGACTGCATGCCCACACATCAGAGTAAAAAATGGCTTCATCATTAAACCTCATGTTCTCACAAAGAATTCTCCTGCTGGCAGTTAACAGGACAGGGCCAGACAAGCGATGTGACTACACCATTTCTATCTTCTATTTTTATAGCTTTGGTGATTCTGGCTGAGATATAGTTACTCTCTAACCATCTGCTGACAGATTTTCTCCATCATCATTTGGAAATGGTACACATCCTATCATATTTTAAGCTGTTACTTTGTTTATAGTCATTATAAGTGCTGATTTTCAGACACAATGCATATCATTAGCAGAATTTTCAAGGAATGAAAAAAACAAAGCAAAACAAAAAAAAAAAAAAAACAAGAAGTCAGAAGCCACCATCCTTTTTACCTTGACTGTCTGCGGAGCGCTGGCCAACACTCTTCCTCAGTCGATCCTTCCCAGGAAAGGTGGCACCCCCCGCTGTTCGCCGTCTGCTGTGCAGCTCGTTGACATACTCAGAAAAGCCGTTCCTCCACGTGGAGATTTGGTGATAACGCGAGTGAGAGTAGAACTCCGAGATCAAACCACCTGTGTGCGCCAGCAGCTGTGCTGAAGACTTCAATGCTGAGCTCTTGTCAGCGGGAGAATCAGGTGGGCAGGTACTGGCTGATAGGTTGTTTGGCTTTGGGGAGGCGGGGTCAGATGAAAAGGCATTGTGGTGACTTCCGTTCAGTCGAACAGGAGAATGTGAAAGGGAGTGCAATGCAGGGGAAGGTTTCGTCTTTTCAGGAACTAAATCAAACTGACAGGACTGCTGGGGCTGGGGTGGGAGTGGGTGGGACTGTGTGGCTGCTGTGGCCTCCTGGTCGGTGGGTGGTGAGTGTTTAGGTCTCTGTTCATTGGCTGCTGGCGGGCTGGGTTGTTGTGGACAGACAGGGGATTGGCTGGGCTGCTTTGGAGGGCTGTGGGGAAAATCGTAGGGATCAGGTTTCATCTGGTTTTCAACTGGGGGACTCACAGGTTTATTCTCTGGGCTCTTGAGTCTGCAGTGGGGCAGGTTCTTGTCCACAGGGGATGGATCAGTAAAAGGGGACAGGTCTTCAGGCTTTAAGGCACCATTGACAAAGTGAGTGTGTCCG
>OMKZ01015193.1:0-14938 GCA_900302535.1 Neoniphon sammara | reverse complement strand
CCAATGAGGTCTGCAATGATCCATTTCTGTAAGACAAAGAGATGACTGCTTAGTGTCTTGATATTACTGAAATAAATGTTCCAGGTATAAAGTTACCATAATGTATGCAAAAAGTGTTTTTAAGTTTGGATTAACAATCCCAACCCTCTCAAAACTTACAATTTTACTTCCAGCTCCATGCTGCTACTCTGAAGGAGGTTGCAGGACGAGCTGGTCTGAGGTTGCGGTTGGCCCAGTTTCCGGTGCTGGAGACTGGAATGAGGTGTCATGAGGCTAGGCTGTGCCTGGTTGTGCGGATGGGTGACATGACTCGGGCTGGAGAGATGGCGGGTGTGTGAGGGGCTGTAGTGTCTGGGCTCTGTGCTGAGGTGCCTGTGCTGAGGGCCTGGATGGATGGATGCTAAGTGACTTGGTTGGGGGTTGATGAAGCGAGCTACAGGACTGCGTTGGGTAGGCTGAGGGTGCAAGTTGTTGAGGTGGAGCTGATCGTGGCTGCTTCTAGGGATGGAGTTGTTATGGCGACTGGAAGGAGGCTGCTCGTGGTTGAAGACAGTGTGCTGAATTGGAGGTTGGAGGTTTTGATGAAGGTTTGGCTGCAGCAGCCCATGGCTCGGTCCTGCGGTTTCCTGGGCCTGGCGCAGATTCACACCAGGGAAGCTTAGGCCTTTCTGTTTAGCATACAGTTGATACTGCAGGTGGGGCAGGAGACGCCCAGCCTTGATGCTGGTTTAAACAAATGACATCAGGGTAAACAAAGTCATTTTAAGCCTATAAAAAGCCAGATAAAATTATATTAAGAATGCATCTCCAATGAAATATGTGCACGCTAATGCACACACAGACAGAACAAACCTGTCAGTGATCCACTCCGGCCGGATGATTTTCTCCCCTTTTAGCTCCTGGATTTTGCAGTTAGGCAAATTATTGGCAATGATGTGTGTGGTCTTGGAACGTGAGTAGTAAACGTGGAATTGGCCTCCATGCAGCATCATCAGTCTGCGTAGCTCATCTGCACTGGGCTCTGATCACAAACAACAAACAGGCCAAGAGATCACAAACAGAACCTGAAAATGCTGTCCAGCCCTTCATGTAGGCCTCTGGCCTTGATAAATAAACCAGTAACAATGATATTCCGACAAGCTGGAGCTGAGCATCAAGACTTTTAATATTATAGGGCACTGGATAGTACTGTTATCTTTCCAAAACAGTGTTTAAGCACATTCATTACCAAGATATTTTTCTCTAAACTCTTTCAAAATTCCACTCCTTCCATGCAAGAGGAGTTCTACATCACTATGTAATACAGCCTGAAAAATCATTGTACCAATTCCTATAAGTGATGTTGACAAAGCGTGCTGCATGGGAAACACAAGCTGCTTTCCAGATGGAGTGTCCTGATTTAAAAGTGAACGTAATATAAGCATTCCACTGTGCAGTATTCAAACACTGCAGTCTCATTAAACACAACGGTGCTGCACAAATATGTGAAAACTGGCTAGCTATGCTTCTGTTAATTGAGAAAGGCTGAACTATTTTCATATCATGTGATTTTTATCACAGGCAGTCACACTGGGAATCTGACTATATGAGAGGGCCTGAGGCTGTGTCAATGTGGAAGACATGAATCATGATACTGAATGATTTTCTATTATCAAACTACTGCCAGTAATTCAAAATAATTCTTAATGCTAAAAACACAAGTGGCTGACAGCTGTGAAAAATGAGATAAATGGAAATCAGTCTGTCACCAAAAAATATTTATTAGGCTTCCTTAGCACATGTATTACTTAATGTACCATATCATGTACCATTTTATCAGTGGTTTGCCATGATTACATGCCCTTACTCTATCTATTGCCTTTTACTTTAGGTGTTTAATTCACCTTTACTTTTATTCACTTTATATATGTAACACCTGGCCAGATGAAAACCAGCATCTGACTAAGTCTGGCACACATAAAGTAATGCTTATTAATGTGCACTGTCCCTGTTATATAAACCAAATAAATAAATAAAAAATAAATGCGGCCCTCTTTTGAGTTCCTTCAATGACCATTAACAGGTCATACCATCATATTCAGACTCAAAATGGCTACTTCTTTGGATTTATGTATCAAAGGTGAAATAATTATTTCAGGTCGGTACAAAGTGAGCTAAAATCACCATGAAGTCAAATATAGCTCAAGCATAAGCATCATGCTCCTCTGGGATATACTGAGAAATCTTTTACATATCCAGTCTACCATTCATGTGGATGACAAGGAGGAGCCAAGAAAATGGGGACGAGGGAGGGTAGAAAAGTGTAAAATGATGTAGAAAGCAGAGTGAGAGATGTCTTGAAAAATAACCGCTACAAGTCTGAGAAAAGAATGCGAATGGAGAGAGCAAAAGCAGCAGATGGAAGTGGCACAGAAGTAAAGTCAGGACAGTGTTAACCGCGGCTCGTGTCTGCAGCTATACCTCAAATGAACCCACCCGATTATGCAGCTCTCACTCTCTCTCACCCCCCTCCCTCCCTGTCCTGCTCTCTTTCTCTCACAAAACACTCATTTCAGTTCATGCTTCACAGTCACACATCCACTGAGCCTCGGAGACATTTAATTTCTGATGTCGATACAGAAATTTAAAGAGCACTTAAGCGAAAAGAAAAGTCAGAAGGTTGCAGGAATGTACAAGGTTACACTGCTGGATGTTTTGCCTCTGTAGATAAATAGATATAAGGCAGTGTTACCTGTGTATCCATTGACATAGATGGACACTCCACTGAAAATGCTGGAGCACGCCCCATCCTTCTGTTTTTCTCTGGGGGCGTCAAGTTTAAACTGCTCATCCAGCTTAGAGATCTTGGCAGCCATGTAGCCGCCCTACAGACAAATAAAGCCAGAAATAACAGAGGGTGAATGACACTTCACAGATAATTTGCAACAACCATGCATACAGAATCCCAGGGCTTAAATAGCCACTAAGGGGTTTTTTTTTTGCACTGCAAATGGCACTGCAGATAAAACTATATCCTTTCCAAGCACTCAATCAAATATGGAATTAAGTATTTGTTAACATTTCACAGAACATTTGGCAATGACAATGAAATTGGGGTGAAGGGCATTTCTGAAAGAACTGTTTTTTTTGTTTTGTTTTTTTAAGTGAGACAAAAAATAATACCAAGAGCTAATAGATCAGTTTGTCCTTTCCAGGAATATGTGGAGAGATGATTTCAGCAGTGAGTCATATTCAACTTTAAGCTGTCTATAATGTCACATCCAAGCACATTGCTAAAGCAATGCACAGGTTGCCATTCCCTGACTACCGCATGTATGTACCCATTAAGTTTTTTTTTTTGTTTTTTTTAAAATTCATTCTAATAATGAAGACATCAATAGGTAAGAATATGATTCGGCTCTACAATCCAACTTACACAGCAGGCTATGTGCCACTCTTGTCACAGTAGCACTTAAGTTTTGTCTGGCTGTATACTTTCACCTAATTAGACAGCTAGTGAAATGCTTTCAGCTCCTGGCTGACTATGATAAGGGGAGAACAGGAGGACAAAGAGAAAAGTATGGTTCACTTGCAGTTGGCCAGTAGGGGACTGTGAGGGCCACTATGCAGGACAGATTCATTACATTTTACTGCAACCTAGCCAACAACAGAGCTCTCACTTTCACTCTCAGCAATGTACAGCTTACCATTTACCTGCCCGCTCAACAGACTAAAAGTTATATAAGCCCCTTGGAAGTGATAGACTCTATTTTTGTTTATTTTGATTTCTTCCACAGAGTGCTGTGTGAGCTAGTTATGAGATGACAGATACTCACCCTACTTGCCCAACCATTGTCATCACCGGCATTGGCTCTCTTCTTTGCCCACCCATCTCGACTCATACTGAGCCGCCTGCAAGCAAAAAGAGGAGCAATTCATAAACTACTCAAACACACAAAATCAAGGTTCAAGACCCTGAAAACATGCTGCAGACAGTAAAGTCAAACTAGACCACTAACGGAATACTTAACGATAAGGCAAAATGGATTTTGATTCTGAAATTATACTGGACACAAATAGCTTTCATGCATCTGGAAATAATGCTGGATGTAATTCGTTGATAATAGCACTATTCACGTAACAGTGTTTGAACTCATTTCATAATCAATTGATTAATGACGCACTGCAATCCGTAAGTAGCAGAAAGTAATCAGATCACATTATTAGGTGTTACCCAAGTCAACAAATCCGCGGTGGTGGTGTGTTGTGCGCGATTTTATGGAGTTTTTCCCAGGTGCGAGCAAAAACACAGACAAGCCATATTTGTGCCTGACATTCTGTCATGTGTATTTTATTCGTATTTATATGTATTTATTCTTCTCGCGCAATCCTTAGCATGCACGTACGGCTATTATTTGCGTTGGTTTATTTACGTGCTCAAAGGAAGGGGTCTTAATCCCCGGCCAAGTGCAAGCCCGGGCAAGTCTGGTGGTAGTGACAGGTAAGCTATGAACCACATGTGGCACTTTGTTTAAGCTAACATGCAGGCATCTAACTGCGCGCTCCCTAGCTTAGCTAATCTCAGTGTTAGTTAATCATGCGTGTCGCAGCGCCACGACACTACTAACATTATCCATGTTCAAGCAAGTAAAAATACGACTCACTCCGACTGCGATTACACGTTGCATGCACTCGCTGAAACTAGCTTGCATAATTGCCCAAACAATGAATAAGGTGCATGGCCGTATGAGTAAACAGAGGTGTAACCTAACGTTAGGCACGATTGTAAACAAGCGACGGTTCAAAAGTCTCGGTTCGCCAAGGGAAGTCACTTGCTTTTACCTTTTATCCTCTGAAAAAACGGGGTTGATAGCCACACACTTCTGCAGATAGAGTCTACAAGGCGAAACGTCGTGCACGCTGATCAGACGAGGAAAGACCAAAGCCAGACGATCTCCACAACACAGTTAAGTTAGCTTGACTTTGTTTGCCTCGGAACACCTTCTGATGAACTGAAGTCACCCCTATTTTGTCATGCTGGCATGGCATGTCTCTTCAACATTTTTGCTCACCCTCCCAGTCCCTTTGCTCTCCATTTCTAACCGCCTGATCCCTTTGCTTTCCCCTTCCCCGCGAGAGTGTCAAGTCAGCCACAATGACAGTCCTTGGTTCCGGTTACAAATTTCAAAATAAAATAATTCGTTGCGACGCTTTTGAGTATCACAAAGAACACGCGTGTAATAAGGAATTAAGAAGGAATTTATTTTAAAGAAAAGTAGAATTGTCGTTATTACAGCACATAATATTAGCTATATGTCTATGCAGAGGATACCTGTACATCTGTGGTGCCACAAATAGACTCTTGGAAGGGTGCCTGATGCTGATAATGTAGTATTTTGAGGGCTAACCATGACTCAGCTGATCCCAAATAGGCAACATAAGAGGTGCTTCAGTACCAAAAGTAAAGCCAGCCGCAATAACGCTGTGGGTTTTGTGTTTAGGCCTTCCACTATGACCGTGTATCCTTAAATG
Source organism: Neoniphon sammara (assembly GCA_900302535.1). Lineage (NCBI taxonomy): Eukaryota > Metazoa > Chordata > Actinopteri > Holocentriformes > Holocentridae > Neoniphon > Neoniphon sammara. The sequence goes on along the minus strand of OMKZ01015193.1, from coordinate 9,427 downwards.
ACCTCTCTACTCCGTGCACCAACAAAGTGTAAGCCTAATCTTTGCGGTGTTAATACACCTGTAGTTTCACTCCATATATAATATAATGATTCCGCTGAGATTTCGATACCACGCATGTTGTTTGTAAGATTTGATTCTTTTCTATTTTGGTGTTTGTTCGTTTTCAGAAGCGGCCGGTTTCACGCTTTAATTATGAAGGCAAAATCGTCTGATTTCCGTTTGTTTTTCTGGCGTTGCTCGGCTAGCTTGACGCACCTCAGCTCCGGCTCCTCCTCTTGTTTAGATCGGCTTGAAGTTGTGTTGTAATGCTGCCACCATGTGGAGAGCCGAGCGCACGTCAGCTGAACTATTTTGGCGTATAGCTCATGAATGCTGTGTTCATTCTATTAGAGCCTTATTCAATAGGATAACCATTTTGCAGGTCTGGTCTGAATAAGTGAACTGTCCTCTGTCGCCTTATCTGACCTGTTCTCTTATCACACTCTGACAACTACGCACCTTGAAAGATGTCTATATTACTGATTTAAAACAAGAGGGATTATGGCTGTGCGCTTATGTGTCTTCCTCTGCAATAATGCGCTTACACGGCTGCTTTCCTGCGGTAGACAGCCAATCAAATAGTCTGGGATTTTTTATTTTTTTTTGTAATTCTCGTTTGTGTGCCGTCTGGCTCTTGGCACAGTTGTCCTCAGAAAACCTGGCACATGCACTGACGGATCAGAGCCGGCCGTGACGCAGAGGCACGGGCATGTGCAGAATAACGAACCAGCATCAGAGAGGCTGTGAACATGGTGGCACGCTGTGACCGAGAGTATATCACTCCCCTGACTATGACAATGAGCAGCACACCAACCTATTTCTTTTTTTTAGAATAACCTAACTCTATAGACTATAACCCCCTAGAATTGTACTTTATGCCATTGGTATGTCAGCCGAACTATTTTGGCACAGTTTATGACGATGCATGCAATTTCGATCCAGTACGTCCTAACTGGATAATCCTGCTTTTATCACAAAAAGGAATGTCAGCTGAATGACGACCCATCATCAGAAAATCGGTCCAGTCAGTGACACTAAGCCTTTTTTTCTGACAGTATGATGCTGTGACCATGCCTGTTTTGAAATCATATAGCACTATTGTTGGCAATGACATCCGTACATTTCTCTTTCCTTAGATCAATAAAGACAAGTGAAACATATTTATATTCTAAGAGGGCATGATTGATTGATGCAAGAGGCTGCCCCAATTAAATATGGCAAATTTAAATGGACCCATGCGTAAAATAGCGATACCCAAGCTGCACGGACAGCAGCCAAATTGTATGTCAAAACAATGTAGGTCATCGTCCAGGGAAGTCAATTATCTGTAAAGAAAAAAAACTTATTGTCTAGTCTGGCGCTGGACTAGTTTACAATGGGATATTATTGATCCAAGGCTTGTCGTGTCCCGAAGAGCCCCCTTATTGGCTGTTCTCTTTAACTGTTGCTATGGTACCAGACATCGGATGCTGAGGCTTCATCTGCGGATTCTCTATTGGTGCAGCAGGAAGTAGTCTGCTGTGATGGAAAATCAGAAAGCGTGATGTGTGAGAGAGATGGCTCTCTGTAGAACTGGCTTGACTAATGAGTCTGACTCCCTCTCTCACTCTCTCTCGCTCTCTCTCTCTCTCTCTCTCTCACACACACACACACACACACTTTTTCCCCCCTCTCTTGCCCTGTGTATGTGTGTCTGAGAGAGAGAGAGAGAGAGAGAGAGAGAGAGAGAGAGAGAGAGAGAGAGAGATTGCAGAACCCTCTTCCATTCCAAGAATACAGAGGACAATTAGTGCATTGGAATTTTTACATCTAAATGAATATTACAATTAAAAAAAACTGCCATGCCAACAAAGATGCAGCCAAATAGTAAAATAACAAAGAGTTAGGGAGAAGCAGGATATTCGGTGAGGTGCCCAGGGGCCTCTCCGTCATTAAAAGAGTTGGGACATTGTAGCTCTCAGTGTCAGCCTTGAAAGCTCCTTCATCCTCCTCAAGCCATTGTAAACCTAAACCTGAATCTGAGCCAACTGTTCTTCAGTATGTTAGCCATCCCTTATGGTGCTGTTAGGAGATGTATTGTTAATATTTGCAGCAAACATTTCCCCATGTGCAGCAATATGGCAGCGATTGTAAAACCTGGCCAAACTCTCTTTATCACTGGCTCATTACGTGTTGAAGGCAGCTGTGTTGGAACGCTCTGAATCTGAGAGCAAACAAAATTTAAAATTCAAATCCCCCACCCATATATGATGGAAAAGACAAGAAGTGAGCCTAAGATGATGCGACACTGGAAAATTGTATTCTCTGTGTGCTGGCTTTCACACATTTCTATCTTTGTTTCAGTTGATGAGTAACAGTTAACAATTTGTCACCTAATACTCTGTTTGGCAGTTATGTAGGCAATTTCATTTCCTCAATATTTTGTCTTTCACTCCAAGCTACAATCCTCAGCAACCACATCACTTCTCCTCAACCTGATTTCATAGTCTTGTAATGTTGTAGGCATAAGCTGTGTACAGGCTCTGACACTGTCCTTGTTATACTGTTTTCATACTGTTATACTGTAATGCAAAGAGGAGGTAAATCTTGTGTGATATACCTAAGCACAGGTGCTGAAAATGGACTGCTGTAATACTGGGCTATTTAGGCGTTTCCAGCCTCAGGAAAAAAGTAATTGCAATGCCAGTGTAGAGCAGATATCAAGATTGGTGGCAGGCTTTGATGCAGAAAAGATGACCTTCAAGGCTTTTGTGTCTGGAGGTTCTTAGCTCATCATCTGTGCTTTATCTTATTAATGAATACTTATCCAAATTATGTGAATATTATTAAAGAATATATATGAAACCTGTGTTACTTGTGTCACCCATGCTGAAAAGTATATACCTTCATGGATGAAGATATATTAAATATACTAGTCTCAAACCAACAAAGTTTTGTGCTGTCAGCATGACAGTGCTGGACCACCAATTAAGTTACAAACTCAAAACCAAACTCTTGAATTAGACGAAAGAGAATAAATTTACCAGAGGAATTCTGAGTGACTGCTTCAATCCATTATACATACATACATACAAATTAAGAACAATCTGATGCTCAGAAGAGAAACAAAAATAAATTTTGCATAGACAGAACCTTGAATGTTGGCTACTGGACTCAACCAACACATAATGCTCTGGTATTTTTCCTTTCTTTGAAAAACAAAAAATCCATCAAATATTGCACAGTAAAAAAGACACACAAAAGGTGAAAATGTCACAGAAATTTAAAAAGTCCAAGTCATTAAAAACCTTCATAAGCAACTGATGCCGGCTTTGGAGATGCTACTTTGGAGAAAGTGGTATACGCTTTCACAATATCAAAAATCCCTAAATCCACTATTGGTTTTACTTGTCATTTTTTACTATTTGGTCCCAAGGAATTTGTCCACCAGATAATGATTGCTTCTCTCCAAAATAATAACAAAAAAAGTCTTTGCAGATGCACTTGAACATGCCATAGGAGTCCTGTGTTTGTGTCACTATGGAACATTTGGCAAAACGTTAGAAACATCACATCCACAGTGCAGACAACTCTTCAAGGAAGGAGTTCAGACGGTTTTTATCACCTTGGTGAAATAACCACACATTTCACTAGTGTCCAGTGAGGACTGAGAATAACGAGGCCATGGTTCAGAAGACTTTGCACACACAGTAAGGCCTGGATGGTGATCACCTCAACATCCTATTAAGAGTCCAACAGGGTTAAGACTGATGACAGGCTCCACAGGAGTCCATCCATCTGTATTTCACAGCACAGTGGGTTTTAGTGTAACCATATCAGCTACATCAAGGTGGTCCAGGGCTTTTTCTCTTCTTAGTGAGAGCTGGGGATCCAGCAAAGTAGGCAGGTTAGGGCGAATCCTCCAGTTTGCTAGTTGAGTTTGGCACTGATGCGTATCCACTGAAGAGCCTGTCTGGTGTACTGGACTGCATGAGCAATACTACTGTGGAGTGTCATTGGTCCAGAAACCGTATTCAAGTAGTTGAAGAATTCTGTAGAGAAGAAGGAATATAACGCTCTTAAAACATTTACTGCCATGGACCTCCAAGCACATATACATATCTGTCATTTTTCGTGTGCATTTTATCTCCATATAATCAATTGGTCAAAATACTGTGAAGAGCAGTTTTTAACCACATGGACTGGTGGATCCAAGTAGCTACTGACTTCCTCACCTTTATTCTCCTTGGCAAGGTTATCTGCAACCTCCCAGTACTCATAGCTGTACAGGACGCTGTTGGTGATGTTTAGGTGATTTGCTGCCATCTGGTGGATACGCTGGGGAATGCTGATGAGCGAGGGGGAGGTGCTGCCCCCGTGTGACCCCAGGCTGAGGGATTTGCTGTTGGGTAAGAGTGAAGATGGGGGTCCCCCTGTACCCCTGGGGATGAAAACACATTCCCAACAGGAAGGTTGTGATCAATATAGCTCCAACGTAAAAACAAATGGATTACAATAGATAGACTAGATCTAGACCTTGATAAGTTTTTATTAACTTACTTCCCAGAGTTGTTCCGCAGAGGGGGTGTAGTAGGCACTTTGGGCGAACTCTGGAATGCCATAGTAAACAAGATTCACATCCAAAACCCCATCCTCCCACGTTTTCATTGTACTCACATTGTCCAGAAATTGAAATAACAATGAAAACGCCTTGAAAAAAGCCTGTAAGTGTTGTTTTTAAGTGTAATACAAATCAAGTCTGACAAATCAAGTCCTTAAGAAAAGTCTTTTAGAAATACCTTAAAATAATCCAGCAGAGCTTTGGAGTACTTCAGTGCATGGTCCTTCTTCAAACGAAACATCTGCCAGTAAAGGAGGGCAAGGCATCGGAAACTGCGGACACACAGGCACAATTCAAAGACTCAGAAGAACCACAAATCATACCCGAAATGAAGGTCCTTCAGCTCGATGACAGATGTGGTATAAACAGAGGAGATGACATACGCACCACAGAACTGCCAGCTGTTTGTCTTCCTGTCTTGCCCCAGGGCCAGAGTGGCTCTTCAGCCTCATAGCATACCTGAAGACACAGGAGGACTATTACCTATGGAGCTGCAGCTTGTGCATATGCATATGTGTCTTTGTTTTTTACCCTGTTTATACATGCAAGGGACGCTGTGTGATTCACCTAATGAGCTCTACTGTCTCGGAGTACATGGTATAAGGAGACTTAGCCTCCAGCGGCCCCTCCTCCATGGCTTTCCCACACTCCATGAAAGAGAGAGCAGCATCAACATAATTCACAGCCTTCCCCAGCTTGTCCACCTAGAAAAGAGACATAGAGGACAGGCAAGGATGGGAGAGAAATATGGAAGAGTGGTGAAAATCAATAATACGACCACATCCCATCTTCCTTTATTGTTGACATTGTGTATATTCGCGGATGGTAGTGAAGACGGAGGACTCACCATGGCATCCGCACGGTGCTTCATCCTCTTGGCCTCATGCATGTAGTACTCAGCATGGTGTGAGCTACAAAAGAGAGAGACACAAAGAAAAGCAATGATTTATGGCATCACTAAGACACTGAGTACCCCCATGGCTCGCAAGAGTGTGTTTCTGTCGAACAGCAAGCAGGTTAAGCTGTGCCTTTATACACCCTGTGTGCTCGGTGGATGTGATCACTCACATTTCTTGGCTTGGTATTGTCTTGTGTCCTCCTGGGTGTCTCACAGGGGGGACCCAGGACTCAGATGCCATCTGGGGCTGTCCAGGCACTCCTACATATTCTAGCTCCATCTTTGGCTAGGTTGAAACGTCAAAGAGAGATTAAATAAACCAAAAAGTTGCAAGTGATGGGGAGCAGAATGATCCAAGTTGTGTTTTCTTTTCTTTCTTTTTTTTGTCTTACCTTTACAGCAGAATCTTTTTTCTTGTCTCTTTCCTTGTTGGAGTGATGCTGCTCTGAATGCTGCGTTTTGTAGGAGGGCTTGGTGGGCTCGGCAATGTCAGACAGCGGTGACAGGGGAGACAGGGGAGACAATGGCTTACTGTCCAAGTACTCCTCCAAGTATCTGCAAAAGCACATATGCATGCACACAACACACATAGAAATAATAGATCTTGACGTACATGACGTAACAATTTGAATTCATTGGTGGATATGAGGGTACATTGGTATACAAGACGAAAGTAGTGTGCACTGTGCTCTCACCCGTTGTGTACAGTCTCAGTTGCAAGGTGCCGTGGAGGTTTGTGAGGTGAATACTCTGTCTGGCCTGAGAGGTCATTTGCATCAGAGAGGCTCCTCTTGCTGTCTCTATTTGACACACCATTCTCCGACTGCTGACACACACACGCATTGAATAACAAACATACACGTTCTGTCTTATGCTACATGCAGCTTTTACGGATCATTTTATCACATCACATTTAAAATACTAAATACCTTGCGTTTCCTTTTGTTATCTCTATTCACTGTCTCAGGGCTACACAGGTGTTTCATGTCCTCTCTGTGCTTGGCCTTGGTTTCTGAAGAGGAAGATGAAGACAAGGATGAGGGCTGTTTATGAATGGCACCAGTAGTGGTGTCCGGGACCCTTTTGAGAAGACAGAGGTCTATCTGTACCACCAGGTTTTTAAGCCCTCGCTGGGAAAACGCTGTGCTCTGTTCAGTACGCCCAAATGGGACCAGGGTGTAGAGTTTCTGCTTCCCCTCACTCTGCTGTCCCTTGCATGGATTCTCAGAGGCCGGTCCTCTGGGATACACCACCTTTGGCCTGTTGTCTTTGGGTCTGACTGGGCCCTGTTGCCCCCTCTTGGGAACAAGTCTCTTGTGGGACGTAGAGTCTGCTGGAACTTTGGTGATGTTAACCTGATATTCAGATTCAGAATCTGAGCCTGAAGAAGAGGAGGAAGAAGAGGAGGAGGAGGAGGATAGGATACATGGAGTGGGGGAGTGTGAAGGCGAGGGTGTAGGGTGTGGCTGCGACTCTCTCTCCTCACTTCTGCCTCTCACTCTGCCCCTCACTTCCGTCCTCCCCTGGTGGTGTGGGTCTCCTTGTAGGTAGTGCTGCTCGGTGTTGGTATGAGGTCTCTGTTTGGGCTGGACTGCCTGCCATTCGCCTCTCTGTTGCTGCTCCCTCCTCCTCCTCCTCTTCTCCTCTTTTGCTGCCTCCTCTCTCCTCCTCTGCCTCTCTATTGCTCCCTCCTCCTCTTCCTCTTCGTCTGAACTCTGGATCCAGGGACGTCTCAGAAGCTGCTCCTCCGCCAGTCTCTTGTCTTCCTTTCGCTCCTGTTTCTCCCTCTTTTTCTCCCTATATCTGTCCTCTTTTCTCTCTCGTTTTCGCTCCTCTGCCTGAGGCAGGGTAGTTCCTCTGTGGTCAGCCTCCCGTTCCTTAGATTGGGGTTTCTTCTGCGATGTTTTAGTCTGAGGGACTTGAGCAGGAACCGAAGCTGCAGCCTCCCAAGACTTGGCTTTAGGTTTTAGGTTGGGGCTAGATCTAGAGTTAGGCACAGTACTGGAGTTGGAAGCAGGTTTAGAGGTAGACTGAGAATGAATACTGTGACCAGGTTTGCTGCTGGCTTCACGAGTAGAGGCTGTGGGAGCCAAATGCTTTGCTCTTGTGGGGCTATGTCGTGATCTAGGTTGAAATATATGCCTGGAGTTCTGGCTGGAGCTGTGGTTGGGTCTATTACCCTGGATTGGCTCAAATTTTGATGCGTGTTTGACTTTGGGAGATGTAGCAGGTTGTTTAGAGCTTGGATGAAAATTAGACTCAGGCCTAGATGTGCGCTTGTGGTGCTGAGTGGAGCTTACAGCTGGAGTAGCCTTGTCTTTGACCTTGGATTTGTTTTGGCTTTGGTCTCGGTCCTGTGTGTGTTTAGTCTTGGGCCTGTGTTGAGAAGGTGGCTGAGGACAGGAGCTATTTTTTGGCTTGCTCTTGATATCAGCGTTGGGCACAGGAGCAATCCATGGCCTAATTTTTGTCCGATGGGGGCTGGTTGTTAGTTTAGGCTGTGTTTGGCTCCGTTGTTGGGGACTCTGAACTTGAAGGTAGCGATGAGGGCTAGAAGGAGGAAGGCTGGGACTGGGGCTTTTTGGCGGGTGTCTGGGTATAGGACTAGGGCTACGGCTGGCTCTTGGACTCCCGTGTGGGCTGAGGCAAACACTTGGAACTGGGCTGAGGATGGGACTGTGCCCTAGGCTTGGGCCAGGACTTGGACAAGTGCTGGTAAACGGGCTGGGGCTGGGGCAGAAGTTGTAACCAGGACTAGGCAAAGGGCTGTTATTGTGGCTGTAATTGAACTGTGGGCTTGGAATAGGGCTTTGGCTAGGGCTGTATTCCTGAGTGATGTCCCAGGACCTAGCTGGAGATGGTGCTCTGTGGGTATGTGGAGAGGGCAAGCGTCCTGGAATGCTCTGGGTGGGATCCTGTTCACTGCTGGCAGATTTTTTCCGGGCCTTCTTCAGCCACTTATCCAACTGCCACTGGGCAGTAGAGGGGTGATCTGTCTGAGAACGCACAGAGAAAAACAAAAACACATGTGAGAATACAGGTGTTATCAATCTACTACTTTAAAACAAAGATGAAAATGCATCTTAACCAACAGATTTGTAATAGGGAAGCTTGACACGTACATTTTCCTCAGGAAATAGGATAGGAAGCTTTAAGGTTAAATTAGAGCTTCCAACTAATGACACATACCACAAACAATTGTAAACATACCACAACAACTGTACTTTGTGATACAATCAACAAAAATGAACACAAAATACATCACTAACTCAGTAGCTGGCATTGTCTTAACTTTGCAAACTCTATTCAAAAGACAAACCTGGATTTTGACTGAAGTCTATAAACTGTCATTTCAATAAAGACTCCGGCTAACAGTATCATTTCAAGTCAGTACTTACTGTGTAGTCTCACTCCTGTTGCTCAAGTATCCACATCTGTGCTTACAGTAGCTCAACCCCCTTCCAATTACTGCAAATGACTCATGTACTGTTTGCTTAACAACCGGCTGGGTAACCATGAGAATAAAAAGAACATGAGAGGGCGAAAAGAAGTTTTTACGCAAATAAAATTGCATGAGGATTCTCACAGCTGCAGAGCAAACTTCTTTCCTGTTCCCTCTTTCCCCCTCTCTCTCTCTATCGCTTTCTCTCTTGGCTGACCAGAGCTAAATTAAACCTCTACTCCTCAAGCCAAACAGTGACCCCCTCCCCACATCCCTCGCCCTCTTTCCAGAGGAGACACTGCATCTCTTGTACACTTTCTGCTCCCCTCCCTCTTTCTATCCCTCCCTCTTTCTCTCCCTCCTCCTCCATACCTGGAACTCTGGAGTTGCTGCCTCCAAAGCTCCAACCCCCATCTCTTCCTTGGGAGACACTCAAGTGCTCCATGTA
>OMKZ01015192.1:0-20950 GCA_900302535.1 Neoniphon sammara | reverse complement strand
TCTAGGATTACAGGAGCAGGAATGGGATCCTTGCCCATGATCTACCACTGTTGTGAGTTGAGAGCACACACAACAAAGGCATCTGTTGTACTAAGCAGCCATTGTGCGCAATTTAATGTCTCCTAAATACTTTTATTGTTGACATTTTCAGGTGCATTCTGAACATTCCTCGTGGCAATGCCGGCAACCGCACAGGTTACTGTTAAAGAAGAAAAGATTATTGCCTTTAAGGGGACACCAGGGTGAGCAGATCGCTAGGACATGTATACAAAAACACACTCCAGCCTACTTCACATGTTGGAGGCTGCAATCCATTTTCTCAAATTAATCTATTTCAGCTCGTAGTCAAACCCAAGGTGAAATCACTTTACAAAATGACACACTCTCTGCTTGAACAAGAACAGGCATGGGCTTTAATTACCTGTGAAACTTTCCAACCTCATAATGCGTTATTATCATCACATGGAGTTTTCTCCCGCCACAACAGACAATGATAATGATGACGAACCCGGGTGACGGCTGCCTAAAATAGGTGCCACCTCCAGGGCGTGGGTTTTTTGGTGTGTTTTGCTGTTTCCAGACAGCCACCGCAGCAGCCGCTCGTAGGCCTGCGAGCTGAGGTAATACCCTGCGAGAGATTCCTGCTGCCTTACCTCATGCCTGTCTCATTGAGCAACGCCTCAATTATCTCAGCCACTTCCTTCTCTTGACCACATGCGTATCAGCTGAGGTAAGGCTGGAGTGGCCCGGCCCTGGTGCGCACGAAACTAGCTGGAGTGACCTGATTAGATTGGGCCTCTAGAGTCGGGTGGCGCAAGGGGTAAAGTGGACCACTTGTACACAGTTCTATTTTAATAAGAATTCGCTCATTTGGTCCTTATCTCAAGGACCCTACTATATGATCTGAGTGGGTGAGGCAGGCAATGCAATCGCCTCAAGAATAGCTTTCTTTAAAAACAGGTGGTCACGATGAAACGTCCCATCTCCCTCTCGCTCTCATTTTGTGGGTGAAGAGCGGGTCAAGTACCTCGCTATCACTTTTGGCTGATGAATGTTTCTGCTCCTACCGTTAAAGAAATACTCCAATGTTTTGGGCAACGTTTCACGTAGGCTAATGACTCCTGTAGACTTCAAGTCTTTATGCTAAGCTAACATGAAATGCTAACCATCAGAACTGAACCAGTGGGCGTACAGGGGAGAAAATGGTATTGAACATCTTGTCTCAGTCTGGTAAGTCATTAAAAAGGGTATTTTGCCCAAAACGTTGGAATATTCCTTTAAAAACCTACATATCTGCTCCCTAACTGTGTGGAGAATCTGTTTATCATTCACTCAAAGTCAGCTTGTCTAAGTGCTGGTCCAGAAGTCACAAAATACATAGAAGGCGAAGTACTTCATCTTATCAGTAGTCATGTCCTTTCCTATCCTTTCCCTTCTCTTTACCCATCCATCCACGTTCTCCACCACCTCTTGTCCTTTCCTTCTCTCTCCTCCCTTCCCTTTCCCCCCTCCTTCATTATGTCCTCTACTGTCCTTCCTGTCCCGTCCTCTCTCCTCTCCTCTCTTCTCCTCTTGTTTTCTGGGTGTGTTTCATCTGGATGTTCCTTATAGGACCGGCAGGATTATCGGCCATGAGTAATAGTGCTCTCGCAGGGACAGAGCCAGATGCTTTGCATGCTTTCCCAACACCAGCGGGATCAGTGGTAACTGTAGCTCTATCCGTGGGTCGGCTCAATAGAGAATCCCTTCCAATAACAGGGAAGGGTTGTGTTTAAGTCAAACCGAGCGGTAGTAAAGCCATGGGGATTAAATAGAAAATCCACACATAGTAACGCTGGTATCGTTAATATATTTAGCAGCAGCAATGAGTTAACACCCTTTCCTTTTTACACCATATCGGCGGACCTGCACAGACTGTACTGAGCTGTCTTGGTACTGAGGGTTTCCTTTCAACATTCCACTCCTCTCACGCAAAAGTAGTCCAGCTAAGCACAAGCAGAATGTGTGCCCGTTTTCCCAAAGGCACTGAGACCATCTTCATTCATGGGCTTCCTGTACATTGAGCTTGACATTAAAGAAAAATCCACTCCGCAACACACCACTTGTACCTTACATTTCTGGGCCCATTTTGTTGTTTGGTGGTGTATTTTTCTTATTCCCATGAATAACTGGCCAAACACTGGCATGAAGTCACAGTTTGACTTTGATAGCAGCAAGTTTATCTTAAACATCACCAGTAAACACTTTGTTCCGGCTTCAGCCCCTAGAATCGAAGAGCACAAACTTCCTTCCAGACTCACCATTGGTACTAGTGTTTATTTATCATACATGGTGAAATCCATCATAGAAAAGGCAGAGAAATCGATTTCTCTGACTGTAAACTCAGTTGACCAGAATGTAATGCTGCCACAAGAATATGGGGTGAAACTCTTTTTTTCTTGACTGGAAAATCTTTCCCTCTGTTATCGCCCCTGCTGTCTCCACCTAGAGCTAAATGCAACAAATGGGGTGTTGTCAAAACGTCAGTCTGAAAAATGTAGGACATCATAAACTGAGGTAGAAGTAAACAAGGCAAGTTGAAGAAAAGTGGATAAACCAAAGACTTTATCGACTCCTGAAACACACTGACCATAATAAACTGAGGCTATCTAACAGTATAAGATTATCTGAGGGTGTATTTTTCCCTTTAAATGCTTTTAGGATACCCCAGGCTGGCTCTGTTTAACTTTCCGTGGTGATACACATTGCTAGGTGTGTTGACTCATTAGTGATGCTGTCTGTGATAGAACGTGACAGCTATTTCACAGACAGTTATTCCGACAATAGATCACAAACCCACGGTGTAACTCCTGATTTTCAGATAATTCCAACAAGACAGCCAGTTGTAATCCCAAGGCCAGACAATCTAGTGTGTGCGTATGAGTCAGTGTACAGGTGCTCCACCTCATCTCTCGGCCCAGCTGGCTGAGGCAAGGCCACATTTGTCTAGCCGTACACACACACACATACATACACATACACAGCAAGGGTGAAGCTGCGATGTGGAAACTACTTTCAGATGGACTCGAGTAAAAAGTCACCAGAGAGGAAAGGGAGGGGTTTAAAACAGGGATGAATAAAAACCACAGCAACGACTCACAGACACACAGTCATTTCATAACTCACGCATATAGGGGGGCGGCTGGACCTCAAGTCTCATAACCACAAGACCACAAGCCAAGTGGCCCATATAAGGTTATAGTCTGTAACAGACGCAAGACTGACACACGACTGACACAGGACACAGGTGTGCCCCCTTTGGCATCAGCTGGATGCTCATAACCCAGACAGCTGTGGCTTAATCACACCTGTAGGACATGCTGTTGGAAGCTTCATCAGTGGATTTCCACTATCGCTGTGACCGTCCCTGCGTGTGAGCAGATTTCAGTGGCTATGATTACTCGCTGACGTAACCTTGCGTGAGTACAGGAAACTTTGGCTGGTCAGCATGAGCGCTTCCTCTCTTTCTGTCACAGACAAAGTGGAAAACATCATACTCGTTTTTCCACGGGATTATGAACTGAACGTGATGTTCCATAAAAGCAAACAAATAAAGAATACACAAGATGTACCCTTGAGCAAGGCACTAATCTCTACCAGCTTGTGGGGTGTTGTGGGGTGGGATGGCAGAATGAGAATTTCTCTACATGGGTCAGTTAAGTACTGCATTATTATTTTGGCTATGATCACTTTATACCAAAAGATGCCACCTAAGCTACATTGGTGAGTCCAGCTTTTTCTCACTCAGTCACATCTGTTTTGGAATACCAGAATTTAATTTGGGCAAATCTACATTTTCTGAAATAAGGGATGGGATGCCCTTTTCTTTTGCAGCCACTCTGTGATTTAGACTGATATGACAGGTGGATTTTTACATAAATATCTTGCCTAATGCAGTGCTAACATCAGTTAACAAAGGAGACGTTACACAGATGATAAAATCAAATTAAGGGAGCTAAGAAGCAAGTTCGTGTGTGGCATATTGTTGGCATGTGATTTGATTGAATTGTTGGACTTGAAATTGATACATAAGTGAGCATCAGAAACCCACAGGATTTTGATTGGAAAGCCTCCAGAATGCAATTTCAAGGTAATTATTGACATGTGTCCCAACAAACAGTTGCTCCATTGTTATGCAGTCGCTGTGTAACTGTCAAGTGTTCAGTCAATAGTACTCAGTGGAATTTCTCAAACTTTTGCTACGCATTGTCAGTGAACTTTGGTCTGTGCATTTACCAAAGATCATGCTAAGCCTATACACTAAGTCTGTGTTTGTGGAGTTGGTATGTGTGTAAGCAGCAGGGCTTGTTTGCGCCTTAGTGGTGGAGCACACAGACTATAGCCTTTGGGTTTTAGAAGGGTAGCATTACGTTTGCCGGGAGCTGTGTTTTCCTAGCGCGACGTGTATTAGCTGGAGAGGTCAGCAAGTCAGCCCTGGGAGCGGGCCAGTGTTTGCACCAGCCACCTGAAGATTATCTTGACATTCTTGTTGCTACAAGATGAGGGAGGAGGGAAGGAGGTGGGGCGGGGGTGGCTATCTGGCATGGAAAGGGGATGGAGGCCTCCCACCTGATTCGCACTACTCAACACAGATGTGGCAAGTTGGGAGGGAGGAGGGGACGAGGAGAGGTAGGCGTGGAGGGGGACAAAGAGGTGTAGGGCTCCAGCTAGCTGCTGCATGCCACAGCACGTCCATCACGGGCACATTACCCACAACCCCTGCCATTTTGGAGGTGGAGGGCCCCCGTGCAGCTGACTAATCCGCTGGTATGAGTGACTCCGTCAGTCAAAGAGGCAGGCACGGGGGCTAGACTGTACGGCGCATTATCATTAAGGGGCTTATGCAAACCCGTGGTGGTGGGAATGGAAATGCTTTCGTGGGGCTTACAATGCCGCCTTTCCACTCTCTGATCCCCGCCAGCTTGTTTAAATGTGTGTGTTTTTAAAACTTCCTGTAAGTCACTCACTAAAGCCAGGCGCTTAAGAGACCTTTTAGATAAGGTTGTCAGAGTGCGCTCCCCATAAAGGCGCACTGCCACATCTTGTAAAAAGTTAGCAGAGAGAGTAACATGTCCTGACACCCGTGGCTTTAAGGGAATGTGGCAAATGCCAAGTTTGCATTTTCTCCCTAAAGAGATCATCCTTTGAGTTCCCTGGCTAGAAGCTGGCCTTCTTCATAGTTTCTGAGATTGCCAATCTTACGCAATGTCTGGACCTGAATCCAGACCTTGTCCTTTCACACTAGAATATCACTTTAACCATGATACTGAATGCTAAAGGAAATGTTATATATTGCTACTGTAAAAAACACAGAAGTTTTCATGGTCACTTGTCTTGTAAGTATTTTTATCCCTGGCTCTTTGAAACCTGTCAGAACCTAGCTGTACAATTCCAAAAATGCATGCATGTCAATGAGAATATAAGCATTCTCTTCTCCATTACTGAAAAGCATAGTTCTTGCAGTTATATGCTTTTTGTCTGACTGCCTCCTTTTCAAACTAAATCATGGTGAACAAAGGCAATGCAACCTGGAAGAAATTCCTGGGCATGAGGACCTCTTTGATTCTCAGTTCAGTAACAAAATGGTCAAAACACTTTCGTTTTGATGTTGAACTGTGGTCTATCAAGCTAACACAAAATGATTTGCACCAGACTACAGTTATCGCGTTCAGCAGGCTAATTTATCTCAGCTTTGCTTTTTTGGACCGGAGTTCTTGGCCTCTGACAATCAGTGAAATTTATTCTTGTGGTTATGATGCAGCTGAGAAAACCTTCAACCCGTGAGCGTGAATCTCCCGGAGAAAGATCAAGAGAGGCTCAGACAGACAGAGCTGAGGCCGTGCCAGCATGACTGGCTGCAGCAGAGGAAGTGAGACAATTAAAGGTGTCTCCTGTAATCTGTGGCGTCGCTGCTCTCATTAGAAGAGGCCAGCCAGGGAGAGTCAGGAGACTGGGACGGGGACATGTCATGGCTGGGGCAGCTCCTGTTGACACACACCAGTTCCAGCCTCAGACCAGGATGCCAAATAAACAAACACTGAACCGTGCAGAGACAGCTGATGGTGGACAAGGCTCAGCCAAGACGCTGGCACTGGTTTGGACACTAGCTTTGAATCTACATGAGGGAATAAGCTACGTTCATGTGTCTTTTATTGTGTTGTGTGTAGATTCAGGGGTGATATGTGTGTGTTGAGCAGTTGGATCATTATGTTCATACCAGGGCTGTAGGACTGAAGTCTGATCTCAGTCTCGAGTGTGGTCTTTTTGATACCCTTGACTCATCTTTGTCTTGTTCCTATTTTACTCCGATTCGTCATGGCCTTGAACTAGATGCTGACTTCATTTTTACTGCCCAAAAATATCTAAAAATTTACTTTAAACATGGGCTATTTTCTTGATGTTCATTATTATTCCAGAACTACAAACAATGCAAGTGATCTGACCTGTAGAAATCTGTGGGTGGAACTGTCCTCAAACTTTATGCATTGATTACGCAATCTCTATTCATCAGTTGTTGTCAAGTAGAGTACAGAGCTGATATGGAGATAGATCTACCTCTTTGTTCATTGTTACAAAAATCCTTAATCATTATTTGGAAGACATGTACAGTACTGCTGCCTATTTGTCCTTCATGACCAAAGATTGGGGAAGGGACAATGGATTGTCCATCTGTCTGTCCGTCCACCTGGTTGTTGATCTCTGCTGAGACTCTGCTGTCCTGTTTTGGATGAAACTTGGGGAAATTATATATATTGACACTGGGGTCCTAAACCTAATCGGCCTGCCACAGCGCCACCACCAGACCAACAGGACACCAAGCTTCACGTTTACCATCTTGGACACTGCTGGGTCAAATTTGATGAAATGTTGGGGAACGATACGTTTTTACACTGATATCCAGTATCTACACAATGAAGTTCGACAGCCCACCACAGGGGCACCAAGAGGCCCAAAAGCATCCAGGGCAACTCGCACCAATAATGCGGGACGTCATAGTCTCTGCGTTTGGTCTTGAATAGGATTTGCTCTAGTGTCGGTCTTGACTTGGTCTCAAGCACTTTGTCCGGACTCAAACTCAGTCTCATTCAGTCTTAGAATTGACTTGGACTTGGCTAACATGATCTTGAATACAGTGTTGGTTGATACAGCGTGGCATTACTTGTCACACACACACTCATGGCTTGCAACATGTAACCATTCCCTGAAATGCGAGTTCATGAGTATGGTCCTTAATTGCTGAAGTACACTGGAAGGTTCCCTGGCAGTGTGTGTGTGTGTGTGTGTGTGTATGTGTGTGCGCGCGTGCATGCACTGTGTGTGTCGTCATCTGGACATAAAGAACAGCTCTATTGTCTCCTTTCAAAGGTGAGGGGGGACGAAGACCTGAAAAGCACCTCTCATCCAAACCCCTTCTTTCTAATGGCTACACTTGACATGCAGGGGACAATTCCCCAGGCGGAGAGTGAAAAGGTGCTGGCCAGTTGAGCGGGACACACAGAAAAAAGGAAAGGGGGAGAGAGAGAAACAGAGGCGAGAGAGAGAGGGAGGGTGAAATAGAGAGGGGAAGAGTGAGATATATAGAGAGGAGGGGGGGGTGGAGAGGGCAAAGGAGGATTAACAGGAATACAGTGTGAACAATGAGCTATGAAAAATCCGCTTGTTTCCGTGGGGGACCCTTGTTCTTGTCCTTGCTACGTTGCTTTTATGAATAAACTCACCTACCATTCAGAGGTGAAAGATGGAGATGAGGCTGAAGGGGTGTGTGTGTTTGCGGGACAAGGAGGTGGGGGTGCAGCAGGAGGGCCTGGGATCTTTAAAAGCACATCCTCTAGAACCCAGGGCATGCTATGAGGGGAATACCAAGCTCTTAGAACAATGGGGAGAGGGCCAAGTCATCCCTGCCCACCAGCCTTTCACTGCACTGACTGGCCACTCAAAGGGCAACCTGCAACAGCGCACAGCAAACCAGCCAGGACACAACTATCTCTCAGCCTCTCTGCATCATTAAAGCAGCAATCATATAGTCTAGTTGTAAAGCTGCAACATGCAACCCCTTTTTAGATTTAAATAACAATAAATAAATATGTTGCACATTATCAGTCTGTGTCTGTCTGTGGCTCTACGTTTGGAATGTTATGGCCATGACCAGCAGTGACCTCAGTTGTGGCTATGGAGGTCAGGCTCACAACCACAGTGCAGGGAAGTCATAGAAACAACAACAACAACAACAGCGACTTTAGTTTTTTTCCTGGAAAGCAGCAGTAAGACATGAAAGAACGGCAAAGCTTAAGGCCCATTCACAAACACAGTGAGAGCATTGTGTTTGTATTGCAGACTGGCTGCGTTCACTGTGCTGTGCTTTCTTCAGTGCCTGTGGTGGCTTCACGGGTGCCAGTTCAGCCTCGGGCTAAAAACTGTGCGAGGTAGACAGCTCATCAAGATGAGTGACAAATGTTGGGGTGGGAACTTGCTCCCTCAAGGTGAAAAGTCTCATCGTGTAACTGTAAAGCTACTGGCCACCTTCAGTCACCATGGAAATGGTTTGATTTTAAGCCACACTTTAGCCTCTCCACTGACTAATACTAACCTTTGTGAAATATATAAATCATGTATATTTTTCAGTGATATAAAATGCCTTAAATATCAAAAACAAGTGCTCTGATGTAAGTGCTGTACCACTGTGCCACTAGTAGGAAACCAGACAAGCATTAGACTAAATAAAGGAGCCACTGGCCTTGCTCTGATATGATTGATTGGCTAGAGTTTTGACTCTAGCTAATCAGACATTTCCCAAAATCTCAAACTGTTTTGAAGTATCTGCAGTACTATGGAAGGAAACATTCAGACTATTGCAGAAATCCTATCAAGCAAATCAGTTCCTCATTACAAACCGTGCACGTGTTTTTCTCTTCATTTCATCTTCAGTCAAGTGACAAGCGCATTTACTCCTCATGCTCCATGACTGTCGCTCTGTCTCTAAATTTCCCTCTCTTGCTTGCAATTTATTTTTTTCGCCTTATCTTTGTCAACCTCTCCCGCTCCTTTTCTTTCACTCTAGACCAATGGCACATTTCCTTAAATTTGATCAATCCCATGCTGCTTGGAAGGATAAGACTCTGCAGGCGAGCTCTCTGCGCTGCTTACCAGTACAAAGGGCTCATATTTACATACGACCCTCTTTATCTCCAGCTACAGGCTTGTTTTTTTGATTTGTGGTTAACTCCTCAAAGCCTCTGTCAAGATCCAAGGCTTGTACAGCTTGTTCTTAATTACTGTAATTGCTTCCCAACATTAAAAGCTTATGGGCTGCCACTGCAATAAGAAAAAGCGTGCATTGTCAGTCAAGCCTTTTGATCTTGACACTTTTAAAAACCAGTCCCTTAGGATGTTGACAATGAGGCCAATTGACAGCGTGTTTGTAGGCCGCGGAGAAAAGAAGATTATTGCTCTTTGTAGACATGACCCCATTCGTCTTTTTGGGGGGTTTGAACCGCCTGAGAGGAATTTGGGGATGTAACGTTTTAGTCATGTTTGAGATGCCGAATGGTGAAATAACAAGCTTTTAAGAGGAGTGAAAAAGCCACATGAAACAACATGGTTTCTTTATACTGACATGACAAACTGAGTGGTTCTAAACACAGGGATCAAAGTGGAAACAACTCAACAAAGTGTCATATCCATTTCACAAGCACTGATATAAATGTCAAAAAAAAAATATCTCCAACACTTTCAACCCACTCGGGTTTGATTTATGAGTTAACAAATTCTAGGCTTGTATGCTCTGGGCACTGTGGAGTCATAACATCTCTCGGCGTTGGTCGTCACGAGGAGAGGATCGTTTCATTTGCAACCCCCGGAGTAAAGCCACCCTTCAGCAAATGTCTCAGCTAAGCAGCTGTCATTTTGCTCATTGACATTATGCATGCACGATATTTGCCATGCTGTTTTTTCTCCCTCTCCATGGGGGTAATTTTGGGGACAATGAAGCACTCCAGAGGGTAACAGAACTCTCTTTGTGGCACGGGCCCCTGGAGACCTCTAATCTCTGCCAAGGCAAACAATGGGCTCACCGCTGCACCAGGGCCCGCTCCTGTCAGTAATGCGCACACACACCCACACACACACACACACACACACAGCTGACATGGTACCCGCCCATCCCTATGCTACCAACTACACTAAGCAAGCACCTGGCTTAGAACCTGACTGTTTGGCAGATAATCAAGACATTGTTATAAACTCTGGATTCTCTACAAAGAGATTTGGCAATATATTTACCCCAGCTACCAACCACATTGTATTCATATGCAACCAGGGCTGATTCCGCTGCTACAGGAAAATGATTTGACATATTACTTTTATTACTCAGCTAATGATGTTGGATTGATGTTGATATGACAATGAAAACCTGTATAAATATTGTAGAGCAGTTTTTTTCTTGTTTGGGTTGATGATGAATTTGGCCACCTGCTGCGTGTCACCTTGCATCATGTGCTTGCTGGATAACTTCTGCTGAGAAGATTGGAGATCGGTGTTATATTCATTGGAATGTGTTCACAGGGCAGCATTGCATGGTTTAGGTGTTAGGATTAGGGTTAGAGTTAGATGCAATACTGCCCTCAGAACACATTCCAATTAAAAACCAACCTGCGCGAGGATTCAGGTGGAGGAAAAACTTTAAGGTCCCTCTTCACCTTCAAACCTGCAAAAAAAAAAATTCTTATGACTGACAGGGTGAAGCAAATCTAGCCATCAATCATCGAGACAATTATTTCAATTGATTTCATGTAGCGAGCTCACCATAACAATGATGAGTTTGGAACAAACACAAGCAAGAAATCCCTGACGCAGGCTCCAGTGGCACAAATTCATGAGTGCAAACCTCATGTAGCAGGCAAGCATTCCCTTCATTTTCCGTCAGCAGAAAGACACTTCCAAACCCCTACGTGGCCTGGTTTACGGTCTCATTTCACGGCTTTTTGCACCATTGGGATTGGTGGCCGGCAGAAGCAGAAACTGTCAAATTATACTGGTTGGTTAATCTCCCTCCCTCTGAGCCTGAAGAGGAGGATCACACTGTGTTATTGCTTTTTTCCCATTTGTTTTCGTTGTTTTTTTTTTTTTTTCTTGCGCTGTGAGACAGGATTCATCAGTCACAGCTACGTCCATCCCGGAACATTCCTGGGGTCAGGCCCTCCTCTGACACGGCCTTGACCACAGAAGGCAGCGATAAACATGCTCAAAGCCCAGGAGTCAACACAGGTCAATGATAAACACCCTTAGCTCGTTCCCAATTTGAGTTAAAACCTCAGGGTTGGTTTTAACAATTTTATCTTAAGGGAGACAGACACGTACAAAAAAGAAATATTTGTTGTAGAGAATTGGGTAAATCAGTTGTGTTAAAACAAGCAGTCATGTTTGCGTGAGGTAATTTGTCAAATGAGGCAATTCAGGAGCTAAGTGGGAAAAATTGGAGCAATCCTCCAGAACTAGGTCACCGGGACTGACGTCATTACAACCATAATGGATTCCCCAACATGAGACCGAGTGTCTCAGTGAGTTTCTTTCTTCTCTTACAGCTGTGGTCAGTCTTGTTATGGCACCCTGTAAGAATGGTATTAAGCGGTCGTGAACCATATTATTCCTCGCCCGTCACACCAAGATAGAGTTACGACATCAAATTTAGCGGGTGGGCAGAATAATGGCACCTCTTGATGTATTGCACTTAGAGAGAAAAAAACATTGTGTGTGTGCACTGAGAGCTACTCATGAACACAGTTAATAACTGCTGATTTGGATTTACTACCTATGCACAAATAGCCCTAAAAATAGGCTTCTCTTTTAAGGTCAATATATCAGCTAAGCACAAGAATTGAGCCATCAGATGTTACAGGCCAAGATTAGGCTCTTCACATTAGTCAAATTTCATCACTTTGTATATCTGTAAGCATGTCACAACCTTAACTATCAGGGAAGAGAAGCAGCTCCCAGATTACAGAACATCAAAGGATAGTATCTGTGTCATTTAGAGTTATAGCCCATTCACTACTGTTTATACTATCTTACATTTCACCCTATTATTTCGCAATGCATGTCATATGTAATCAGATACTCATTTACACAAAATTGATGGTGCCAATCATAGCTTGAGCAATAGGAGAAAAGGGAGGGGCGACCTATACAACTGACACAAATTTGGCGCTAGCAAAATTGTCAGTATTATCTTTTAAGATGTCAACGTTCTTACTGCTAGAAGCCAGTATATATACTGTATTCCACATGAACACACATATTGCTAATGGGATCTGAACGGGGCAGCATGACGTAGAAATCTCTGCCCTGTATTTAAAAACCTTGGGGGTACAATAATGACAAGTTGGAAAATATAAATGTCCTTTGGAGTCCTTTTACTGGTGGATGACAATGTAGTGAGTTGAATTAGAACAGGAACCAAAGCCTGTAATCTACTTGTCCTCTTTGCATCTAACCTAGATCTGTTCTTTATTGGTTAACCACATGTGATACAATGGCCAAACCACATGTGAGGGATTGTCCCAATGAGAGAGGGTCATTAATCAAGCTTGAACGCTCAACATAGTGTTTGCTGAGGTTTCACTGCCTTCAAATGAAAGACAGGATCACTGTCTGAAGAGCCAGGGATAGCTTGAAAAACATCTGAGCTTTTCACAAGCCTGAAAGGCATGGATAAGTAGCCAACTGTGGCATGCTACACAAACAATATCCATTTTTTTTCTTGTTTCTTCAGTGTCAAAAAGAGGTCTGCCAGAGGTCCTAATTAGGTGGGTTTGTATTTCTGTGGAAATTCTCTTTTCAAATCCACTGACATCTCAGTCAACGGATACGACAGGAATATGCCATCCTGCTGTCTTGTGTTCTGCCTCTGCAAGTGGATTAAAAGTGCAATAAAATTAAAAGGCAGTGGGAAAAAAGGAGGAGCCCAAAGGATGGAAAGAAAGACATCAGTCATAATTATCTTTGAGGGATCATCATGAGAATCATGAGAAGTTGTTTCGTTGTTTTAAATGAATAGGGCCTTCGTCATTTGGGGGATGTTTTTAAATACAAAATTCCCTACATTAATTATGAGTAATACATTTTTTTATACTACTTACTTACTCAATCGCTCACTCACTCACTTAGTCACTTACTTACTTACTTACTTATGTATATGATGTATCATCCCCAGTGGGAATTAATTGTCTAACTGTAGCCTAGTCAATACCATGCTCTACCCACGGAGCTACTGGTCATTTAAGCCATATTATCTCCATCCCTTGTTATTTTGATCTTATTGGTGAGATCAATTGTGTGCGGACTATGCTGGTTAGATCATGTGGGTGGATGGAGAGCAAGCTCAGGTACGGAGTAAAATAATAACCTACCCTCACTGCCCGCATCCAACACACACTTCAGCTCCTTCTATGGGTTATCATCCAAAATTCAACGAAAGGAACTGAAGTACTCTTTCATCACCTTCTTGTGGATTTTGTGTTGATTCTTTGGGTTGTCAGATCCAGCTGGGAGTCTGCACTTTGCCCAGAATGCTTCCCAGTGTTGTGATACAGCCACTGATCTTCAAAGTACCTCAACAGTTGGACTCTTTGGTCTGCATTTCACCTATTATTCCTCAAATACCTTCATCGTTCTACGCTTGAAATAGTGCACCTGAATCCACTTACCGATGGTTCTTAGTTTGCTGCACATATGAATGAGTGCAAAGGCTGTGAAGTGGTCCAGTGGACCTTTGAGGTCATATTATTGTGAGTCTGAGTCTGCTTCATAACCCACATTGCAAGTCATTCCCTCTCACACTTTCTCGTCATCCTTGACTTTGCAATTATGTCCAATGAAGCAGCATTTTGAATCCTTATAGTGTCATTACCACAGTCTTTTTTCTTGGATTTTTCGTTGACAAAGTTTGAGCTTCTGGAGGTGGCGCTCTGTTCTCTATCTGTTCAGATATGGTGGCTTTTGTTATTCATACTAACAAGTTCATCTTCTGTTTATTCCAAACAAACTGCACTGCAAAAAATCTTCATCTTAATAAGTCATGTAGTCTCATATTCAGTGTGTTAAAATCTTATTTTTTCTTAGAAACAAGTAAAAAATCTGCAAGTGGGATGAGATAATGGCTCTTGTTTCTAATTTCTTGATACTAGTGGGTTGATCTGCCTTATTCTGTCTTGTTTCAACATTTATACTTTTATACTATACCCCGGAAAAATGCCTGAAACAAGTTAAACTACACTGGAAACATCCCATATCTCATCCCAGGGCAGATTTTTTCACTTGATTTACGAAAAACTGGATTTTAAGACTGAATATGAGACTAAATGACTTATCAAGGTGTAGATTTTTTTGCAGCGTGTGACTGGTGCTGGAGATCTAAAACACATCACTTCCTGTTTTACATTTCTCGAGACAGACCCACCTAACACTGTGTGTTACAAACAGAAAATGTAAAAGCTTTCATGAGCTAGCTATAGGTTGATAGAGGATAGCAAAACGGACAATTATTTAAATAGAAAATGGCACCAATTATTGCTTGAACTGCTGAACTTGACAAAGCACATCTACTGAAAAGACTTGCAGGCACACCCACACATCTGTAAAGCCTACCAACTCACGTACCATGCACCATGCATCTCCACTAACTGCTCTAAATCATCCATCTTCACGCTAATAAACGGCTGAAATCTAATCGGTGCAGGAGGGCGGAATGGCAGGTTTCCCTTAGCCGCATGAATGCTGGGGCAGCTGTCCCTTTGAAGCAGCATTCAGAGGCGTCTGCGGCCGGACGGTGGGCAGCAGCCAGTAAAGGCTTTACAGGGATCAGCAAGCGGGACACTAAGGTCTCGGTGAGTAATGGACGGTGACAAAAGCTATTACAGGAAGATCTGATGAGGAAACAGAGAGCAGGGGGAGAGACAGAGAGAGCGAGAAATGACGTGATGACCTGAGAAGATTTGACACCTGCACCGTAGCTGGACCGTGGTTAAGTGAGGGGGCCGTTTGTGTGTGATCCCTCCTGAGGGGACGATGAATAAACCCCAGACCCGGACAGGCTCACTCTGCCTGGAGGGAAGGAGCTGGGAGGTCTGAGGAGGTGGCCGAGGTGATAAACTGCGTCATGCTATTATACAATGATGAGGGGTCTTATGAGATTTCAAGGCCATGGGAAAGGAGGGTGGACAAGCTACGCTAAGCTTCTAGGTATTTAAGCTCTCACTCTACTGTTGAACTTACTGTAAACTCCCTGTAAAGTAATATATGACATTTTCATATAAATCAATGTCTGTTTTGTTGCTCTCTAGCAATGGTTTTCAAAATGAGGTCCGGGGACCACCAGGGGTCCTTAAGGTCCTTGCAGGTGGTCCTCAGCAAGAGTATAGTGAGAGAATAGTCTAAAGAGGAACATTTTATTTCATGATAATGCATCAGAGATTGTTAGCAAATGTTTTAATCTCACCACTTTGAATTGTCAGTATTCTAGTATAACATCTAAACAATTTAACACCTAACACAAACTGAAATATCTTTCCATATCAGGGTCCCTTGGGTAAAGTCACTACAAAAAGGTGCACGTGACTTAATGAAAGTCAACTTGGGGGTCCAGAAGATGTTGATATCAAGTGCCTATTGATCATGCAGCACAAGCTGTATGGAGTGAGTTTGTTGTCATTTTTTGCCTTTTTGGAACTTAAAAAGGTGGTACCCAGCAGCTTCAGTTGTTTTGGAGAACGGTGCTACTGAGTTGCGCTATCTACCTCCCTGTGTGTTGTATGGACAACGACACTTGACCTGTGTTTCACCTGGCCCAGGGGTTGTGCAGATAATGACCAAGTTTTTATTTTTGGGTGAACTGTTCCTTTAAGCTTACTTCATCATATACACCCAAAGACTGAGGTAATTCCAACTACAGCAAGAGTGAAAATATGCGATAAACATAAAGCAAGGGTCTCACAGATTAGCAGTTGCGCAAGTGTCAAACAATAAAATGTGAATGAGATGTTTCGGTGTTGAAGCCCTGCATCCACCTCAAAGCCCTTTCAGGTCACAGAATCCCCTTAATTCTGTGCACACGCATACACTCAAATCAGTGTTTCATCATGAAAAGATGATTGTTTCAGCATTTGATAGGATATGGAAAAAAACACAAATGATTGCTTTCAAACTTCTTGGATTAATCATCCAAACAGTGTAATCAGCTGTCTGACTCGCACCCAAAAATGACAGTTGGCAGATTAGTTTGCCTTTAAATCAATCAGACTATTTTGTAATATTAAATGATGAAATAGGCCGGTACTTCACATCAGACATAAAACCAATGAATCATTTTTTCCTGTCTGGCGATGACGCGTTGTTTGTAAGCTCATGTTGAGGGTTACAGACTGTGCACTTCCCCAAAGGAAACCCAGGACACAGTCATCTCTGTTCTACTGCCTCGGTTATGTCTGACAAAACAACCATTGTGCGCTATCTTGATTTCCGATACATACAATAAACAGCCAGGAGATGAAAACCAAGATAAAAAAGAATAGGTTGCTTATTCATTTCTTGTGGGATGATGCAGTACAAGGAAATACTCTTGCTCCAAGACTGTCTGACATGTTCTGTGAAAGGGTAAATCTTATTAAGTAACATTTTCATTTAGGGATTAGCTCTAATTTGAGGTTCTTCCCTGGGCACACAGCAAATGTCTATCATCAGGGGCTTGTGCAGCATTGGCCACATGATCTACTCTGTCATTAAACGATGAAAGCACGTCTGACTCTCTTCAAACTGACCCTGACTGGTTGATACAACATGTGATAAGTTCTCCTTGATGGAATAATGGTACAGTGCTTAATTCAGCTGGGTCTTTACTTGTCAGCTTGTGTTCTAAGGTGAGAATCTTAAGCCTGGTTCTTTCTTTTTTTTATCTCGCCTATACAAACCTGTATTTTTCTCTTTCTCTCTGGATGGCGTCACTGTATTGTGTGTTTAAAATCCGTGATTTATCACATAACAAAAAAAGCTAAAATTTAACTAATCCGCCCTTCTGTGCTGTTGACTGATACATTTCAGTGTTAGTGTTATGTCAATATTATGCTCTCATCATCATCAGGGTTAGCGCTATTATGAATCCCACCAGAGTTCTGGGCAAGATACGTCCACTTGGTTAAGTTCAGGGTTATGGTTGGGTGAGGGCTTATATCATCACTGTTTTAATGTATTTGTTTGAGCAACATATTTGGAAAATGCCCTCCTGACTAAACCTAATAGAGTCCACACGGTCCACATCCCTGAACGCCAAATTCAGACACCCCAGGCTGCTTTCAGTGTCTAACCTCTGAAGCCTTGGGCTCCTGATGTACTTGACGAGTCGGCAATGAGACCAGCCTGAGCATACAGTGGGTAGTGTATGTGAATGTAGACGACGGGGGGGAATAACACGCACTACTGCTCATGATGACAACATGTGTGCTCTCACCGGCATGATTCAATTTCAGAGATCCTATTCCTACATTTCCATGTGTAGTCTTAGTGAGATGACTTTGACATAAGCTGACTTTCACTGAGCCCTATGTGCAAACTGAGTGAACAGCAGCGACAAACCGAATATTGATGTCTAAAGAGGGCTTTCAGGTGATATAATGCTTCCTCTGCCGGCCATACTGGAGATCCAACTTGGACACAAGCCGTAAACAGTGGCTGTGAACAGCTGATTGCATTTTTTTTTAACTTACAACTTGGTGCAACAGAACTAATGCTTGGCATTGTTCATTTCCAGGCTGTTTTTACTGGCAACTTTTCTCCTGATAAAGCTAGCAAAGCAGCTAGTCAGCTAACTATCACTATCTTGCAAACACTCATCATTTGTACACTAAGATATTGAGTAGAAACCAGCATTAGTAGTGTCTGCTGGTTGCACACTAACATAGTTGCTTTGCTGCTGGCTTGTAGTGGATTCCACTGAGTGATTTGGAGTTTATTTTGTCACATTGTCACTATATGTATATATGCACTGAAAAATACAGGTCCACATAGATACAGAATCTACATAAAGCTAATATAGAGTTCTTGTTATTGCCAGATTCAATACCCAGAATTGCTGTTTAGTGTGTATATGTGCTGCTGTCATAAAATAACAACATAATGTGTGGTAAAAATTTGTGCTGGAACATTATAGCATGTATGGCAGGCTACACCAGTTGAGCACAGTAAATTTTCACAGCCCATACTGTATATCTCCACAGGAACTGTGAGAACAGTAACACTTTGTAAAGGTGCCCAAAAACCGACTAGTGGAAGATATTTCTTAAACCAAGAACATATTTCAGAAAATCAGCCCAAACACCTCAGATATATTTGAAATGAACTGCTGAATGCATAGATGAATGTGTATACTGTTTCATCCAGCCAAGTGGCAGTATGTGAAGTGTTTCAGCCATTTCTCTGTGTGTCTGTGTGCCAGTGCTAAGACTATGTAAACAGCCATTACAAAATTACAATCTCTAACCCAAACAATAGGGCCTGTGATTTAAACAAACAGAGAAATGGATTGGAACAAACTCAAGTACCACGCTTGCTTTCGTGATAACGCTACTTCCCCACCAACAGCTGAGAGTGAGAATTTTTTTCCGTAAGTATAAACATGTTCAGTCATAATAGAAAAACAATAACTTGGAATGTCATCCAAGGCTGAGGCTCATGAGCATTGTTAAGCTTCAGCATTTGACACCCAGGACAAAATGGATGACTTAGTTCAATAATGGACCCCATTATACTTAGAGTGGTGTGAGAGAGACAAGCTCCATTTCCCCACAGGCTTTGCCCTCTAATGGGCTCTGCTGCTGTAACTACTCATCTACAGTAGTGGCCTCAGTGCACTACATTTTGTGTGCACATACTCAGCCTGTCAGGATGAGCCTACTCGCCCTATGGCTTCTGGTAATACATACAAGCCAAGATTCTGCATTCGCTTTTCTTCAGCGCTTGTAGGCGACAGGATTTGTAAGGACAGCAATGTCTGACACTCCACTCATGAAGTATTGTTTGACGTGCCCCATACTGGTTAGTGCCATCGATCCCTGTGAGCAGGTCGCAGCACTTTCTTGTCATACGAGAGGCAGATAGGAGCAGTGGGGCATGCCGCCCTTCTTGCAGTCCACACCCCGCCGTCAGACAAGCTCAAACACTGAGTGTAGCGAGAGCCACAAAGGTCCCACATTCATATCAAATCCTGTGCTCAGTTTTTCCTCTGTAAGAGGGGCAGACATGAGCGGTGGGTTAGTCACCCCTCTTGAAGCCTGCTCTCCACCAGCCCAACAGGCTATTGCTCAGCTGGTAGCTGCTGGTGAGTCTCAACAGGGCTTGTTTCTCGGTCACCCTCTCCAGGTCTAACTGCTAATTGTTATGCATGAATGCCTATGTATATGGTACAGACTATCCAGGGCATATGAGTGCAATTTACCATTCTATATTATAAAATAAAACGGTTTGGTTTCTAAAAATTGACAGTGACCCTCCAATGGCTATACAGGCATATTCTACTCAGAGTGTTGCAGTGCCACAGCCCTCTTCAGTGGAATAAGTATAAAGAAAATTTATAGAGTGTTTTCATGGTTAACACCCTGCCTCATCAGATTCTCTTGTACATGTCTGGATGTTTCTCTGGGTCTCTACTGGGACACAGAACCTGGTTTGAGGAGAACTAAGAGTGTAGGTGTCTTATAATGTAGTACAGCATAGTAACACTGAAGACACTCGTCATTAAGTTGGTCATGCTGTTAGACCAAGTGCTTGGCACTGACTGGACGGCCAATTCATCTTCCACTGGTAATGTTTAAGAGGGGCAATGATTTTATCGTAGCAGGGGATGTAGTGATCAGGCTTTGCATCGTAAGCCAGTAGGGCCCTGTGAGGGGCAAAGGCTCTGTGAAATAAAGCGATAGTTACGCATGGTAACTCTAGTTCTATGATCGCAGGCACAGCTCTCTAACAAGTCACCCTGCTGTGCCAGAAGTCACTGAAGGCTTAGCGGATACAGAATAGTGGTAAACTGTGGCAGTAATGCATCATTATGCTGGATACCAAACTCGCCTTATGTGTACAGTGAGAAACCACAGGGTGAGTATGTCATTCTGATTGGCTGACTACGTGCAAGCAAAATTTAGAGTGTGGAGGCAACTAGATGAGTTAAGCCAACAGAAGGCTCAACCCATGATCTTAGAGCTTTAGTTACCATGCGTAACTATTGGTTCATTTGGAGGAAAATACTTATGATCTGTACATCACATGTTCCTTATTATTCCTTAGGACAGAGGATGTTTGGGAAAAAAAGCTTGATTTTAAATAAGACATTTCATCTTTTTAAATTTGGTACATTGACTTTATAAACAATTTTTCCATTTTGTAATAAAGCTTTTCACAAATTATTTAAATCATACTCTGCTGCTATTATTACACATTCGAACCTATACTGTATTAATGAATAACACACTTGACTGCATTTTGTTCATTTAAACATCATAACAATCAATCACATCAAACACTGCATTTGGTGCTGAGCTGAAAGCACCAACTACTCTCTGTCTCAAACATTTGTTAGCATCCTGATCTCAATTACTGCCCATGGTGGTGCTCATTTGTTTTCAGTAAACACAAATAAATGGAGCTGATTTCCTTGCTTCCCTTGTGGGCAGTGTAACCTGACCTTGATCCTGGCATGAGCATCTGAGAGAGATTGCTCACTAAGAAGAGGCCCAGCCCTGCACGCTTCCTCTACTTTAGCATTCAGCATTAAATGTGCACAGGAACTGCTGAGCAAGGCGGGTGGAAGCGGCGGAAATGAAGAGTTAAAACAAACTTGGGATAAACATTTTGATAGCCCTTTCCCGTCTGTATA